>OY755252.1:59100145-59359427 GCA_963576725.1 Azorinus chamasolen
CCAACAACAAGTACTGCCACAATAACAACAACAGAAGAACAAACACCAAGTACCGTGGCAACTACAACAGAAGAACCAACACCAAGCGCCGTCACAGTTACAACAGAAGAACCAACAACAAGTACCGTCACAACGACAACAAAGGAACCAACAACAAGCACCGTCACAACGACAACAGAAGAACCAACAACAAGCACCGTCACATCTACAATAGAAGAACCAACAACAAGTACCGTCACAACGACAACAGAAGAACCAACACCAAGCACCGTCACAGTTACAACAGAAGAACCAACAACAAGTACCGTCACAACGACAACAGAAGAACCAACACCAAGCACCGTCACAGTTACAACAGAAGAACCAACAACAAGCACCGTCACAGTTACAACAGAAGAACCAACAACAAGTACCGTCACAACGACAACAGAAGAACCAACACCAAGCACCGTCACAGTTACAACAGAAGAACCAACAACAAGTACCGTCACAACGACAACAAAGGAACCAACAACAAGCACCGTCACAACTACAATAGAAGAACCAACAACAAGCACCGCCACAACTACAACAGAAGAACCAACAACAAGTACCGTCACAACGACAACAGAAGAACCAACACCAAGCACCGTCACAGTTACAACAGAAGAACCAACAACAAGTACCGTCACAACGACAACAGAAGAACCAACACCAAGCACCGTCACAGTTACAACAGAAGAACCAACAACAAGCACCGTCACAGTTACAACAGAAGAACCAACAACAAGTACCGTCACAACGACAACAGAAGAACCAACACCAAGCACCGTCACAGTTACAACAGAAGAACCAACAACAAGTACCGTCACAACGACAACAAAGGAACCAACAACAAGCACCGTCACAACGACAACAGAAGAACCAACAACAAGCACCGTCACAACGACAACAGAAGAACCAACAACAAGCACTGCCACATCTACAACAGAAGAACCAACAACAAGCACCGTCACAACGACAACAGAAGAACCAACAACAAGCACCGCCACAACTACAACAGAAGAACCACAAAACATCGTCACAACTACAACAGAAGAGCCAACAACAAGCACTTTGACAGTCACAACGACAACAGAAGAGCCAACAAGCATCCTCACAACGACAACAGAAGAACCAACAACAAGCATCGTCACAACTACAACGGAAGAGCCAACAACAAGCATTGTAACAACAACAACAAGGGAACCGTCAACAAGCACCGTCACAACTACAACTGAAGAACCAACAACAAGTACCGTCACAACGACAATAAAGGACTCAACAACAAGCACCGTCACAACGATAACAGAAGAACCAAGAACAAGCACCGTCACAACCATAACAGAAGAACCAACAAGCATCGTCACAACTACAACAAGTGAACCAACAACAAGCACCGTCACAACTACAACAGAAGAACCAACAACAAGCATAGTGACAACTACACCAAAAGAACCAACAACAATCACTGTCACAACTACAACTGAAGAACAAACAAGTACAATTACAACTACAACAGAAGAGCCAACAACAATCATCGTCACAACTACAACAGAAGAGCCAACAACAAGCAATGTCACAGCTACAACAGAAGAACCAACAACAAGCAATGTCACAACTACAACGGAAGAACCAACAACAAATACCCTGACAACAACAACAGAAGTGTATACAACAAGCACAGTCACAACGACAACAGAAGAACCAACGACAAGCACCGTCACAACTACAGCTGAAGAACCAACAACAAGCACAGTCAAATCTATAACAGAAGAATCAACAACAAGCAATGTCACAACTACAACGGAAGAACCAACAACAAATACCCTGACAACAACAGCAGAAGTCTATACAACAAGCACAGTCACAACGACAACAGAAGAACCAACAACAAGCACTGTCACATCTACAACAGAAGAACCAACGACAAGCACCGTCACAACTACAGCAGAAGAAGCAACAACAAGCACAGTCAAATCTATAACAGAAGAATCCACGAGCATCGTCACAACGAGAACAAAAGAACCAACAACAAGCACTGTCACAACTACAACAGAAGCACCAACAACAATCACAGTCACATCTACAACAGAAGAACCAACAACAAGCATCGAAACAACGACATCAGAGGAACCAACACCAAGCATAGTCACAACTACAATGGAAAAACCAACACCAAGCACAGTCACATCTACAACAGAAGAGGCAACAACAAGCACACTGACAACAACAACAGAAAAACAAACAATAAGTACCGTCACAACAACAACTGAACAACCAACAACACATACTGCCAAAATAACAACAGAGGAACCAACAAAAAGCACCGTAGCCACTACAACAGCAGAACCAACACCACGTACCGTGACAACGAAAACAGAAGAACCAACAACAAGCACCGCCACAACTACAACAGAAGAACAAACAACAAATACTGTCACAGCTTCAACAGAAGAACAAACCACAAGCACCATGACAACGACAACGGAAGAACCAACAACAAGCACTGTCACAACTACAACAGAAAAACCTACAACAAACACTGTCACCACTACAACAGAAGAACCACCAACAAGCACTGTCACAACGACAACAAAGGAACCAACAACACGCATTGTCACAACAACAACAGAAAAAACAACAATAAGTACACACAGAACTGCAACAGAAGAACCAACAACAACTACAGTGTCAACTACAGCAAAACAACTAATAACCTCGAAAGAGCCGACAGCCTCCACAGAAGGGCTGACAACACACACTGGTTTAGGTACAACAGTTAATCAAACCACTAGCACTGTTACAACTACGACAGATGAGCAAAACACAAGCAATTTTACATCTTCAACGGAGACCGTTGTCTCAACAAACGGTACAGGTTTAGCAAATATGACAACAGCACCGATCAACATAACAGCCACGACTGTTACATCAAAACCCCAAGACCCAATTTCAGGTACACACTTTTCCAGGGATTTTCCGCTTGCAATTTCTCTTCTATAGTTTTATCTTTATCCTTTACTCTATGACTAATCAGACAAGGAATCATGACATCACGAATTTTAATTAATTGAATCTTTATAATGACAGTGTGAACAACATCAATTTTAACTACGACAGAAACTGTATACTCGGGTCTATATTATATCAGGAGAAAACAGAGCAGGTCCTGGTCAGACGGCTCCTACAGGAGCCATCTGGTCTGGGTCTAATTTGTTTGCAAAGGTGTAGAACAGCGTATTTATGGAGTAAATGGTTAACTATTACATTAATATTAATATTTTGTACATTTCGCTAACCCTCTTGATATGTGCGCCGTTGATCTTGATATAGGACGTATACGTTAGACATATTTTGTTCTAAATAGACTTCGCCGGGAATCCTCTGATCTGGCTCTTTACTATTTGCAAATGACAGTACAAAAGTGTCCGGCATTCATAGGGTAAATCATTTTTGTAGCCTCTGGCTTAGATGTATTAGAAATTTTTAACATGTAGATCTACCTCTAAATAAACTCATTTTGATTATTATATTTTGTAAATTTAAAACTCTATTTATGTAGATCTATTTTAAATGAGAACATTGTTCTCATTTTGAGAAGTGCTTCTGAAAAAAAATCACACCGATGTAACTTTTTGAAATATATTATTTCTAAAGCAAACAGTGTAGTCTAACTTTTTGAAATATATTATTTCTGAAGCAAACAGTGTGTACCCAGATCAGAGGGCTCTTAAAGGAGCCCTCTGATCTGGGTATACACTGTTTGCCTACATGCATAACCCTGTCATTGAACATTAGAAGCAAATGAACCAAACATGCACCTTTATGTCTCTTCTATTTCAGACTCCACAATTTTAGTGCTGTTATTCATGTCCGTGCCATTTGGTATAACCTTATTTCTGCTTGCTGCATTTACTTACACAATTGTTACGAAAATGGGTGCTTCCTCTGCTGGACAAAACAATATTCATTTACAGGTATGGAACATTAACTCTTTAATCCATAAATACGTCATATACGACGTCATATACGACGTCATATACCACGTCATATACCACGTCATATACCACGTCATATATTAACCACATACCTTTACTCCTGATATGTATATACGCCTTTCTACTCATTTGCAAACAAGTCATTATTTATTATATTAATATTCATGGTTTGAAGGTTAATAATATCCCGGTGCGGACTAACTTATTGTGTTATTCTATATTTATGTCCCCAAGACGAAGAGACGTTCTTCTTCTTCATACAGGTTAAACCGCATTATTACACGTCTTCATGAAATAGACTGCTCGGAGGGTCAGCGAAACCAGTCTATTTAATAAAGACTTGTCAATAGCAGTCTAACCGATTGAAGCCACAGTTTCATTTTGGCGGCAATAACCCGGGTGTGTTTTATTTCCTAAATAATGATTTTGATTATACACACAATCTTAATCACGATTGCTATGGTATTAAAACAATTTGATATAAACTTGGCCGCTAAAACGTTCATCTCACAAAAGAAAATACTCATTGGGTGTGCCTGGCAATTCTTCGAGTTCCAGAATCAATCAGCTAATATTTGTCGAATAATTAGACAGCGACAATAACGAAAACTAAAACTATAAAAAAAACTATAATAATAAATAGATCTAATAAAATTTAACAAAAATATGCTGTGAACATATTTTACTTCGAGAGCAAATAGAAATGTAACTGTTACTTCAACTGTTACCTTCCATAACCATTTCTAGAATGGTTTGAAGTTGTGTCTCCTCTGCTGTCAGTGTAAGTTCCGCCATTTTGATTATGATTAGATTTTAATCGAGGTCAGAGCTTGATTAGTCTGATTAGAGAACATGTTAGTGATTCGATAAAAAACCACGACCGAATCACAATCATTATCTGTAATACCTATTCAGATTTGCGATAATAAAACACACCCCTGGTCTTCACGAAAAAGGAAAAAAAGGTGATTAACCATCTCTATTGGCCAACGTCACAGACGTTTCAAAAACTACGGTTTAACCGTTTTAAATCGCCAACTTAATCCAAACAAGGGATATTGTTTACAAAGCTACGCAATTAAACCACAGGTTTTGAAAAATAATTCTGTGGCATTGGCCAATAGTTATTCAGTTGGTTATTCATTTTTTCCTTTTCTGTGAAGACTGAATTATTGCTGCCAAAATGAAACCCTCGTGAAGAACGTTTGATTGGTTGATTATCGTCTCGGACAGCTTAACCCTTCGCTTGCTATTCACGTCAATATACCTACCTGTAAATAGTGAAGACCCAGATGAGACAGCTCCTGCAGGAGCAGTCTCATCAGGGTCTGCACTATTTACAAGTTGATTGTGCAACCAGTGCACTCCACAGCAGTGATTGCACAGAGAAATACTTGTACACAGTGAAGATATATGTAATTATAAAACAGGGCATGGGTAAAGAAGGGGAAATGTATTTTAAAATTCAGCAAGCGAAGGGTTAAAGCCATTGATTCGGGAGGTGAATAACAGTAGCAATGTGAAAAGAGAAAACTGCAGACTCTGTTTTATCGAGTCTGTTCAGGAGTAGTAATTAACAGATTCTTATTCTTTCTATTCTTCTTCATCTTCTTCTTCTTCTTCTTCTTCTTCTTCTTCTTCAGCCTTTAACTTGTACGACACATTTAGTCCGATCCTAATGAAACTTCATAGGAACATTTCTAGTTATGTACATATGTGCATTCAACTTTTGGCTTTTATAATGTTGCTATAGTAACCGAATGGTTGGATCTGATTCGTCAAAATTAAGATATTGTTCGATTTTCTGAAAATTGATATGATGGGGGTATTTTGGTACCTCGAACTCAATCATAGGTGTTCCGAAGAGTTGGTTACCATGGTAGCGGAGTGGTGGCCTCTAATTGGTCAACATTTATATTATATTAGATTTGGCTGAAAATTGGTAAATAGGGGTATATGTGTTCTGAGAACTTAATGACATGTGTTTCAGAAGTGTTGGTTGCCATGGTAATTCGGTGATGGCCTGTGATTGGTGGATATTTAGATATTTTTGCTCATCAATACCTGTTGTCCGTTTCGTTTGCGGGACTTTCTGTAACGGATTTCATTACAATTAGATATTCCCCTTGTTGTAGATAAAACTTTAACAGCATTAAGGGCGAATTCAATATTATATTCACAAATAGTCCAGATCTAAATGTGAATGGATTAATTATTGCTTAAACATATTTTATTGTCGTACGAATTACATAAATACAATTTTATGTATTGTTTGCTGATAAAGACTGAATCGTGTAATTATTTGACATTTTGGTCTTAAATTTTTTATAACTGATTTAGACGAAATACTAGATAAGACAATGAGTAATTTTTCATACTAAAAAAAGACATGGTTAAAACTCTATTTATGGAATTCGCTTAGAGACATTTTCAGCGGAAAAATGCATTAGAAAGTTACGTTCAAATACGTGACGTATGTATGTGTAAAGATGACTGTTTTATTCTTACTTATTTGTGTAGGCGACTAAAACATAAATAAACTTCAATAGAACCTGCCCTAAATGACTATTCATTTCTTACACGAGATATCTAAAGTCAATGCAAAGAAATCAAGGATAGAATAAGAGGAAACCAATTAGTTGGTTTAGAGAAATTTTTAAGCATATTCTTGGGAGTTTATTGAACAAAGTCCCTCATTAAATATATTATATAAAATGCAGTCAAATAATGGTGAAATGAAATTATGATAGATTCTTGCATAAATATTCATGGATTAACTCTTAAATCCATTAATATGCCTTTCTACGTGACTGCAATGCGGTAATATAGATATAATTCTACAGTTTTGTCATGGTCAAACATTCCTGCGTCCATGTGCTATAATAACAATGAACCTAATAAATATTCAATGATGTTCTTTTTTCATGAATATTCATGGAGAAACGGTTTAATAGCCAACAATAGTTATTCATCTAGTACTCGTTCTATACAGGTTAGTCTGTGTTACACTATACGGTTGTACTTAGATTTCTCGAACTTCAAGGGCTGTTAGTTCGATATAACAGAAGATTTCTAATCTGGATAATTCCTCAAGTTCGCAGCTTAATGCAGGTCTAGAGTAATGCTGAACGCTCCTACACGTAGTACTGAACTTTCAGCATTACTTTAGACCTGCATTAAGCTGTTGCACGTGTTTCTAGATATGCGTAGTAATACATTTTAGAGCAATTCTGTATTGTAAGTTTGGAAGGACCGAACTCTTAGTTCGAGTTATCGAAGTTCGAGTTATCCGAATTCAGGATGTCTAAGTTAAAATATATTTGTTCCAGAGTGTTGTAACCGACGCAGTACCAATCACACACGTTGCGATGGCGTTCAACGGTCGAGAATACATTCGGACTCCTCCGCTGTCATTGCACCGAACGTTTCATACATCACTACAACAATTTCCAGGCGAAAATCCGACTCTACAATTATATGAATCGTTTCGTGACATCTCTAATACTGACGTTGAACCAGTGCCTGATTATTAGACTGGTGCTACCAAAACAAGCACTATATCCGAATATGTTAGAAACTGGAGATATGTATCAGAGATAGCGGAAATTCTATATAAAACAGCTCTAGTCATTTTGATAAATTTCTAGTTACTTTCTATAGGCAACTAGTCAGAGATAACAAATATACCTATGCCACAAACCAAAATCCACCTCTATACGTTAACCCTTTCGGCGCCAACTATACTTTCTAATTGTCGTCTGCAAACCAATTTTGTTTAATCATTCGGTAAAATAAGGAAATGGGATAAATAAATACAAAATTCAAAGGAATAAAACACAGCTATAGAAATAGAGTTTGAGATAAAAAGTGAAGTCCATGATCAGACGCCGCCTTGAAAAGGCGGCATCTGATCTGGGACTGCACTATTTGTCATGGTGCAGTTTTGCGACATTGGCGGTGAAAGGGTTAACACCTCTTTAAGAAAAGAGGCCTTCTTCACCGTAAACTCAGACCAGCTTCTGCTTCTCTGACTCGGTGCCAGTTCAGGGTCTGCATCTGTTTGACACACATCAGAATATAAAGTACAGTTGAACTTCCTTATCTCGAACTCGGATAGCTCGAACTTCGAGATAACTCGAAGTAAAAATTTGGTCTTTCTAAAATTTACAAAACAGAATCATTTTAAAATGTATCACTACGCATATCTAAAACACACGCGACATAGCATATTTGTGACTGCTTAATGCAGCTCGACACATGTGATATTTGGTATGTGTATCAGCTTAATGCAGGTCGATCTGTGGTATGTGTATCAGCTTAATGCAGGTCGATCTGTGGTATGTGTATCAGCTTAATGCAGGTCGATCTGTGGTATGTGTATCAGCTTAATGCAGGTCGATCTGTGGTATGTGTATCAGCTTAATACAGGTCGATCTGTGGTATGTGTATCAGCTTAATGCAGGTCGATCTGTGGTATGTGTATCAGCTTAATGCAGGTCGATCTGCATTTAGATGTTAACTTGAGAAATTGTTCAGATTAGAAATCGGGTGATTCGAACTTCTTTAATCTCGAAGTAATTTGAATGGTTACTTAAAGATCGAGATATCAAAGTTGAACTGTAATTTCTCTATCGATGCATACAGTGTGACACTCGATCAGACATCTCATCAAAGACGTGTCTGATCTAAGTCTACATGTATGTAATGTAATAAAAACCCATGTCTCTGACAGCAACTCATTATTATTATGTACAGTAAACTCTCTCTAAACCGGAATTCTAGAAGAGAATAATTAAATACTTTTAGACAGGTAGATGCTTAATGCAGGGCGAAAGAGGAGCTTTCTGTATGACGTTCGCCCTACATTAAGCTGCAACCTGTCTCCAAAACCGGTATTTATATTGAATTGAACGTCCGGTTTAAAGGGATTTTACCGTGCAGACTAATCTCTCGATAGCGACTACAGAATGCATGAGTTTGGATGTCTCATCTTTAACCATGCACTGCCAGGCTATTTTAGACTCATTCCCTCATACTCCATCAGGAATTTTTTTTAGACCCGACCTCTTTGAATGAATCTATTGAAAAGGAGCAGTTACTAGAAAAAAAAGAAAAGTTTAGAATTGTGTATTTTGGAAACCATTATGATTAAAAGAGCATTTTCTGCATAGGATCGTAGAAGCAAATGTTCTATTTATTAGTGGTTTCAATTCAAAAATGACTTTTACAGAGGCGTCAAAATGCGCCCGTAGGAGGAAATTGGTTAATAAACTCATAGGCTAGTTTTAGACTCAACCTTTTTGAATGAATTTACTGAAAAGGAGCATTTACTAGAATAAAGGAAACTTTAGAATTGTGTAGTTTTGAAACCTATGTGATGAAAAGATAAAAAGAGCGCATTTGCTTCATATGTTTCACAATGGTTTCAAAAAGTGACTTTACAGAAGCGCCAAGACTCAAAAGGCGTCAATATGAGGGAAAAGCGATGATACTGGTGTGCAAAGTAAACCGTATGTTCAATAATGTGTTAAATGTTTTTAAATTTGATCGTTTTCAGGTTAACTATGCTGGCGCCAATGTCGCCTGTTGTCACCATTGAAAACAGTGCAATCCCAGGTCAGATGCCGCCTTTTCAAAGCGGCATCTGACCTGGGACTTCACTGCCCAAGCATACAGGTTTTTAAAAAACATATGTTTTACTAATATACCTTTATTATTTAGTTTAGAATTATATTCAATATGAAATTATTATTGCAGACGACACTTTTAAATTTGGCGCCAAAAGAGTTAAAGTATAGACACTCTAGTACTTCCCTTCTTGATCTTTCGCAGCACACAAAATGCAATTATTTGAATGTCAAACAGCCGAGTTCCTAGGCCCCTCATCTTGATGAACACCTTTTTAACCATATCCTTATACAGTAGAAATCCTCTAATGCGACCACTTAATGAATAAACATGGCTGTCTTAATAAGCAGGTGGTAGCTTAATGCAGGACAAAAGTAATGCAGAAAGCTCCTAGAGGAGCTTTCTGCATTACTTTTGTCCTGCATTAAGCTACCACCTGCATCTAACACCCAGAATTATACCTCTATTAGGCGGTCGCATTAGGGGGGTTTTACTGTATGAACGCTATTCATGCCCTTGCAAACAGAGTATAGCCAGATCACATGGTTCTTATAGGAACAGTCTGATCAAGATCTGTTCTCTTTGCTTATAATATCGTCATATACAGGATATGATTCTAGTAGATATGATTCTACAGTTTCTGCCATTGCCAAATCGTCATGTGTCCATGTCATATTATGACGGTTAATCTAATTAGTATTCATGATGCCATTATTTCTTACATAAATATGCATGGAAAATAGGGCTAAACATAAAATGGCCCCTTTTTTGGTGGTCGCACTATAGGGTTTACTGTAATTGCAACGGTGTTAACCCTTCGCTTGCTATTTACGTCAATATAGCTACCTGTAAATAGTGAAGACCCAGATGAGACAGCTTCTGCAGGAGCTGTCTCATCAGGGTCTGCACTATTTACAAGTTGATTGTGCAACCAATGCACTCCACAGCAGTGATTGCACAGTGAAGTACTTGTATACAGTGAAGATATATGTAATTATACAACAGGGCATGGGTAAAGCAGGAGAAGTGTGTTTTAAAATTCAGCAAGAGAAGGGTTCAACCTATCTATCATATAAACTACTGTTCACGCCTTTACAAACAGAGTAGACCCAAATTAGACGACTCTTGTTTGCTTATGAATTTATATAGATCTGATCGAACAGTTTTGTCTAAGTCAAAGATTCCCTTGAACTACTTACCCTTATAAAATATAGTTAATGAATATTCACCAAGTGATCAATTTCTTGCATAAATATTCAAACAGATAGACATACAGATACAGACAAAGACAGAGTCAAAGACGGATACAGTCACAGAGAGACACACAGAGAGACATAGGGACAGAGAGAGCAAGATAGAGAATGAGAAAGAAAGACAGAGAGAGACAGAGAGACAGAGAGACAGACACAGAGACAGAGACAGAGAGACAGACATAGACAGAGAGACATACATAGACAGAGAGACAGAGACAGACAGAGACAGAGAGACAGACATAGACAGAGAGACAGAGACAGAAACAGAGAGACAGAGAGAGAGACAGAGAGAGATAGACAGAGAGAGACAGAGAGAGACATAGAGAGACATAGAGACAGAGAGACAGAGAGAGAGACAGACACAGAGATACAGACAGAGACATAGAGAGATAGAGAGAGACAAAGAGAGAGAGAGACAGAGAGAGAGAGAGAGACAGAGACAGAGAGACAGAGAGAGACAGAGACAGAGAGACAGCAGAGAGACATTGAGAGAGAGAGACAAAGAGGCAGAGAGACAGAGAGACAGAGACAGACAAAGAGACAGAGACAGAGAAACAGAGAGACAGACAGAACCAGAGACAGAGAGACACACAGTGAGACACACAGAGAGACACATAGAGAGACAGAGAGAGACACACAGTGACACACACACACACACACACACAGACACAGAGTGACACAGAGAGAGAGACATAGGGAGAGAGAAAGAGACATAGAGAGACATAGAGAGAGATAGAAAAATATACATAGAGAGACAGAGACACACACAGCGAGACAGAGGCAGAGAGAGAGACAGAAAGTCAGAGACAGGGAAACAGAGAGAGAGAGAGACAGACAGACAGAGACAGAGAGACAGAGAGAGAAAGAGAGAGAAAACAGACAGACAGACAGAGAGGAGAGAAACAGACACAGAAAGAGAGACAGGCGTATAGATAGAGAAAGAATACAAAGAGAGATATACAGACAAACACACATACAGAGACACAGACAGAGACACAGACAGAGAGAGACAGGGAGACGGAGAGAGAGAGAGAGAAAAGAGAGAAACAGAGAGAGAGACAGAGGGACAGATGCAGAGAGAGAGACACACACATAGAGACAGAGAGAGATACAGAGAGAGACACACACAGGGAGAGAGAGAGAGAGAGAGAGAGAGAGAGAGAGAGAGAGAGATAAACAGAAAGAGATAAACAGAGAGAGATAAACAGAGAGAGATACATGGACAGTGAGACAGAGACAGAGCTAGAGAGACAGAGAGACAGAGAGACAGAGAGACAAAGACAGACAGAGAGACAGGGAGAGAGAGAGAGAGAGACAGAGACAGACATACAGACATACAGAGAGAGACACAGAGAGAGAGAGAAAGAGAGAGAGAGAGAGCGAGCGAGAGAGAGAGAGAGACATACATACAGACAGGCAGACATAGAGAGAGAGAGAGAGAGAAAGAGAGAGAGAGAGAGAGAGAGAGAGAGAGAGAGAGAGAGACAGGCAGGCAGACAGACAGACAGACAGAGACACAGACACAGCCAGACAGACATACAAACACAGACAGAGACAGACAGACAGAGACAGAGACAGAGAGACAGACCGAGACAGACATACAGAGAGTGGACAGTTTTTGGGAACGTTATTGACTTCGGGTCTTGTATGGTGACTGGCATACATTTTCTTTTCTGAAAAGTTCTTCACAGCTCCATAAAGACATTCAAATATGTCCATAAAACCCAAATCTTTGCCTCCTCAACAATATCAACAGAAACCTTTTTCTGCATGAAGCATGGCAGAAGCTTGAAAATCACGCTTTGTCCGAATCCAGCAGGAAATATGCCAGCAATATGAAGTCCCTTGTAATAATAATGGTTCAAGTTACTTTTTGTTCCCCTTTAATTTCAAATGGAAAATTCATTTGTTTCATAGTAAAGTACAGTTCAAATGGAAAATCCATTAAAATTTTGTTTCAGACAAAAGTCCAGTTCCCTTTTGAAATCAGCCATTTGTTTGTTATGGAATACAAATTAGCCAGATTTCGTTTCTAGTTTGACCATGTGGATAGGCATTGTAATAAGACTGTATGCCAGTCCATGGTATCAACTAATAAACACACAGTTTACTACTAAATACTAGCAGATGCCCAGATGCATATGTAAATTACAATGTAACATGGTTCCCGATTGGTGGAAATGTAGAACAAGAATAAAAATAGGCAAGTGCCACTGAAAAAGTACACGGTGCTTGGACACGGAATGCATTGTTTGATAGAAGGCAGTTCTTTCAATTTTCGTTGTTAATTATGTTTTACTTTGTATGATAGTTGCAATAACCTGCCGTTTAATCAGCCCTTTACTCCATGAATATTCATGTTCGAAATAATGATTTCATGAATAATGATTAGATTACTGTTTATTATGGGACATGAACACAGGAATGTCTGACCATGGAATAAACTGTAGAGTCATATCTATATTATTTCATAAGCAAACAGAGCAGACCCTGATCAGACGGATCCTATGCAAGCTCTTAACATATAATTATACGTTTATATACCCGGTATCATATACACAGCAAAAGATGAATAGGTTTCAAGAAATGATTTTATAATGGTCAATAGATACATTATTTGATTGTTATCAATAATTAATACATGAGACGTTTCATGTGGCGCATACACGGAGAGTGTTATAGATTAAAATATGAACCGCTTTGAGCACAGGTTGACAAGCAAGCATATCCAACCCATATAATATGAACCGCTTTGAGCACAGGTTGACATGCAAGCATATCCAACCCATATAATATGAACCGCTTTGAGCACAGGTTGACATGCAAGCATATCTAACCCATATGTACTTAACTTAAAACATTACATACCTGTAAACAGTGAAGACCCAGATGAGACAGCTCCTGCAGGAGCTGTCTCATCAGGGTCTGCACTATTTACAAGTTGATTGTGCAACCAGTGCACTCCACAGCAGTGATTGCACAGCGAGATACCTGTACACAGTGAAGATATATGTAATTATACAACAGGGCATGGGTAAAGAAGGAGAAATGTATTTTTATACTGTGTATATTTATACAGACAGACGGATGACAGTCTCAAATGCACATCCATGTCAAGTGTTATAATATTCCATCTAATGATTTAGGTCGGATGTCTGGCTTCAGACAGTGAACATGCATTTTTTTTTGCATTTCTACTTTTGCTGTCGAAGGATCACCCATTTTCAGGGTATACGTATAATATAGACCACCTTAAGCAATAGCTAAAACATTAGCCTATTATAATTTAGCAGACTGGCGAATTCACGAATGATGATGTAATAAAAGTACAAAAATGAGTCATGCAGGAAACACCTCATACAGAACAAACAGCCGCCCGAACAGCAACACAAGGAAACACCACATACAGAACAAACAGTCGCCCGAACAGCAACATAAGGTCTATTTTGTGTAGCAGGCTAGCAGCTATGCAGTGTGCGTCAATAAAACGAGCATGCAAGGCTATTTACCACCATTAGCATTTGGAACAGGATACAAATCAAATAAATACCGACACCAATCATAGGTGGTTCTTGTGAAATTAAATACGCATGCCTCAATACAAACTTTATTGTGCCAAACAATAAATGACTTGTGAAGTTTAAAATCCTGATCAGAACCACCGAAATCATGTCATTTATATCAAATCCATCTTCAAGTACTATAAGTCTCTTAAAATATCAAACAGAACAAATATATTTCATAACGTCAACAGCTACCAGTATTATGATGATACCTAAGTGTTAAGCTGGATAATGAAAACATACATGTTTTATTAGCTTTGAATTATTGACCAAATAACAACATGCATACTTCAAATGTCTACAACGAGTATATACCACGTTACCTGGCAACATCTTGATTTTAGATGCAGCGGACCGTGAAATTCATTGGTAATATTACGTAAACATTTACGAATAGTGATCGGATGCGACACCAGGTGATTCAAGATATCTTGATAAATAGATCAACAGATAAACATGTGTACGCAAATACTGAAATCGTGATTTCTCCACCAGACCTAATGTTGTGACCACACTTTAGAATTGTCTCGAAGAGACTGATACAGTAAATGCATATTACAGTGCTCCCTCCCTACAACGGCCCTCTCAATAACGATTCCCTCCTTACAACAACGCATATCACCGTTTCCGAAACAACAAGGCTCCAGAAACAACTTTTTTCCATCGTTTTTCTTTATGCCTCCATCAAACCCTATGTTGTGACCACTCTTTAGAATCGTCACTTTGTGACGATTCTAAAGAGTGGTCACAACATAGGGTTTGATGGATGAATAACGGTTTTGGTTCTCGAAATACACCTTATCTGGGGATCTGCAAACAAGCTAATTATGTTTGATTTTCCCTCCCTATAACAACTCCCTCTGAACAACACATACAATTTCCGTATCCCAAAGGGTGTCGTTGTAGAGAGGGAGCACTGTATTACCATGAACTATCTATGAACCAAGTTTCACCGGGCTTTACCAGAAAAGAGAGATTATTTCCAGGCTAAGGAGATAAAGTAACCACCATTGATGTCACACAATTCAATATCATGTTAAAATCTGTTGTACCTTCAATAAAATACTCATATCTTTAAAACCAATGTATATGTTTAATTTAAGTTTGGCAAAAATATGCAACCATCATGTATTTATCAAACTGTGTATTTACATTTTGAATTGTCCGTTTGCTTTAGTTTTAATTACACATTTGAACACGGGTTGCAAGTATTTGGGACAGCCTGTATAGTAAACCTAGACCCCATCCAAACATTCTATTTCTTTTCAGCTGACCTGAATATGCGCAGCTCAGCTTTTGTGATTGCTGGCGTATGCCCGTCCGTCGACAACTGTTTTAAACATCTCTGAAACCACAAGGCAGAAATGTAACCAAACATTTTTATAATGCTCTATCAAAATTGTGAAAAAAATCTAGATCCATGATGGATTCTGATTGCTATGACAACCATCAAAGGCCTGAATGGCCATAATGGCTTTCGGGGGAAAAATTGCTGCACACGTTATTAACAATGTCTGGCGTCTTGGAATTGATTAAAGTATTACCAACAAGACAGTGTTTGTGAAACACTATGCCCCTGATTATCGGCAATATAAATTTGACCCGTAATTTGACATTTAACTGATATATGACCTTGATCTGAATAAGCCACCCCCAAAAAATATATTTATATATAAAAATAAAATAAAATAACATTGTTCGCCTCCGTAAGTTGCACAGGCATGCCAGGTTTGAAGTATGTATGTGTAATGGCTAAAACATTATTGCCCACATTAAAATTGGGGCCAAGCCAACAAACCAAACAGACGGCAAACTCACTTACACCGACACCCCCTCCTCTGATGGGGGGGGGGGGGGGATAAAAATATACCAGACTGAAACAAAAGTCAAACCACTAGCGACGTACGTGTAGTTATTAGTGAAACTCGGTCCTTGACATCAACAAGTCAGACATGCAATAATGCAATGCTGGGTGATAGTGTCCATCTTCCAATTCATATCAAAGCAATATTAAATGCTGTTGATGAATCATGTGTATTTTGAAGCCCTATCCTAGTTATTATTTACTAACCCTAGCATTTTAATTGCTGTTTAGACAATGTACACAGTGTGTCGTTTTAGTTACATTTGAGAACGCACACTTACACACAAAAAACAAATTAATCTAAAACCTTTATTTATTTATGAACCACATTATGAGCAGTAAATTCTAACACACCTCGCGCACACATCTACATAAACAAAGAAGGGACGTATCTATGTTTGAATTCTCAATAAAACACCGCACGAGCTGTAACGGCGTAACGTGACGTAATATGGCTTCGAAAATTCGTACGACAAGAAACGTAGTGCCGTTGTGGCGGTGCAAATTATAGTTAAATTGAAGTGTTAGAATCGAAATAATAAATGTATACCAGTGTTTTATCGTGCAATCGAACACGGGTGGTCGTTGAGATGCTTATAATGAAATCACTCGGCCTATCGGCCTCGTAATTTAATTACTACACATCTCAACTCCTACCAGTGTTCGATTGCACGATAAAACACTGGTATGAATTTATTATTTCTTAAACAATCTACATGATTTTTACTGGCAGCGTTTTTTATCATTAGATAAATCATTTTCAAATTTTCAAATGAATATTATCATTGTCTTTTACTTTTGACTTTTACAGAGGCTCAACCTCTTTGAATGATTTTACTGAAAAGGTACATTTACTAGAATAAGTAAACTTGTAATTTTGAAACCAATGTGATAAAAAGATAACAAGAGAATTTCCTCCATATTTTCACAATGGTTTTAAAAAGCGACTTTACAGAGACACCAGGGTCCATGCTTATAAAGCTTTTAGTTGAGTCTGAGATCGTTCTCAAGCTTTTGATTGGTCAGATTTGAGCCTTTGGCTCAAATCTGACCAATCAAAAGCTTGAGAACTCAAATCTGACCAATCAAAAGGCTGAGAACGAGACTCAAAAGGCTCAAAGGCGTCAATATGAAGGAATGTCGGTGCTAATGGTGTTGAAACTAAATTATATGTTCAATAATGTTTTAAGTGTTTTTGAAATTTGATCGTTTTCTGGTTAATATACATGTAGTACTTTTGCAGCATACAAAATGCAATTATTCGAATGTCAAATAGTCTGGATCCTGATGAGACGCCGAGTTCCCAGGCCCCTCATCTGGATGAAAAGCCTTTTAACCATAGCCTTTATATGAACGCTGGTCACGCCCTTGCAAACAGAGTAGAGCCAAATTTGACAGTTCTTATTGGAGCCGTCTGATCAGGGTCTGTTCTGTTTGCTTATGATATTGTAATATACGAGATATGATTCAAGTAGATACGATTCTACAGTTTCTGCCATGGCCAAAACTTCCTGCGTCCATGTCGTATTATGACGGTTAATGTAATTAATATTCATAATGTCATTATTTCTTACATAAATATGCATGAAGAAAAAAGCTAAACATAAAAAATGGCCCCTTTTTAGTGGTCGCACTATAGGGATTTTACAGTGCTCCCTCTCTACAACGACACCCTTTGGGATACGGAAATTGTATGTGTTGTTCAGAGGGAGTTGTTCTAGGGAGGGAAAATCAAACATAATTAGCTTGTTTGCAGATCCCCAGATAAGGTGTATTTCGAGAACCAAAACCGTTATTCATCCATCAAACTCTATGTTGTGACCACTCTTTAGAATCGTCACAAAGTGACGATTCTAAAGAGTGGTCACAACATAGGGTTCGATGGAGGCATAAAGAAAAACGATGGAAAATAGTTGTTTCTGGAGCCTTGTTGTTTCGGAAACGGTGATATGCGTTGTTGTAAGGAGGGAATCGTTATTGAGAGGGCCGTTGTAGGGAGGGAGCACTGTACTCTTATTGCAACGGTGTTTAACCTACCTATCATATAAACTATTTTTCACGCCTTTATAAACAGTATAGACCCAAATCAGGTGACTCTTGTTTGCCTATGAAATTGTATAGATCTAATCGAACAGTTTTGTCATAGAAGTCAAATATTCCCTCGAACAATTTATCCTTATAATATAAAGTTAATGAATATTCACGAAGTGATAAATTTATAACATAAATATTCATGAGGGATAGGGTTTAAATGACTAGAGAATGCAAAACATGCATTTAAATTTTGTAAGTGCCTTGTTCACTTTATGAATGTCTTGACAGTAATGGACCTTGATGTTTCATGTATGAACAACTTGATATCTATCTTAATATGACTGTCGTGGGTATTGGTTAGTGATATGTTTAGAATATGTTTAGAGCAGCGAAATATTATTTAACAGAGAGAGAGAGAGAGACAGAGAAAGAGAGAGAGAGACAGAGCGAGAGAGACAGAGAGAGAGAGAGACAGAGAGACAGAGAGAGAGAGACAGAGACAGAGAGAGAGACAGAGACAGAGACAGAGAGACAGAGACAGAGAGACACAGAGAGAGACACAGAGAGAGACACAGAGAGAGGGAGAGAGAGTGAGAGACAGAGAGACAGAGAGAGAGAGAGAGAGAGAGAGAGAGAGACAAGAGAGAGAGACAGAGAGAGAGAGAGTGGGAGACAGAGAGACAGAGACAGAGAGACAGAAAGACAGAGAGAGACATAGACAGACAGACAGAGACAGACATATACAGAGACAGAGAGACAGAGAGACAGAGAGACAGAGACAGAGACAGAGACAGACAGACTGACAGACAGACAGACAGACAGACAGACAGACAGACAGACAGACAGACAGACATACAGACAGACAGACAGACAGACACAGATACACAAAGAGAGAAATAGAAACACAAAGAGTCAGAGACAGAGAGAGAGAGACAGAGAGACAAAGAGACGGACAGAGAAACAGAGGGGAGAGGGAGGGAGAGACAGAGAGACAGATCGAGAGAGACAGAGAAAGTGACAGAGAGACAGAGTCAAAGAGAGAGAGAGCGAGAGAGCGAGAGAGAGAGGAAGAGAGATAGAGAGAGACAGAGGCAGACAGAAAGAGAGAGAGAGAGAGAGAGAGAGAGAGAGGCAGAGAGAGGCAGAGAGAGACAGGGACAGAGAGATACAGGGACAAAGAGAGACAGAAGGAGAGACAGAGATAGAGATATAGAGAGATGGAGAGGCAGAAAGAGAGACAGAGAGAGACAGAGAGAGACAGAGAGAGAGAGACAGTGACAGGGATACAGAGAGACAGAGAGAGACAGATAGAGAAATAGACTGTGAGAGACAGAGAGACACATATAGAGATAGAGAGACAGATACACAGAGACAAAACGACAAAAAGACAGACACATAGAATGTCATGGTTATAAAAATAATGAACTAAACACTATTAATAATATCAGTATCTATCATAAAATGTTCATGAGGTAAACGGTTTAGTTTAACCCTTTACCTCATAGGCTATTTTTAGATACACACTCTTTGAATAAATCTACTGAAAAGGAGCATGAACTAGAGAAAAGGAAAATTTTAGAATTTTGTCGTTTGAAACCATTGTGATAAATAGAGCATTTGCTTCAGGAGCAAATGCTCTATTTATCACAATGATTTCACAAAGTGGTCAAAAGTCGTCAATATGAGGGAATGGGTTAAGCGTCGTCTGATCGGGGAAATACCTACTATATTTTCTCAGGGAATACTACAGCTATTATTTTACAGTTTCCGAAAAATAAATCCATATTTCAGTGACTAGTATACAAATTCAGCAAATTAATATTCATGAAGTCACGAACTTTTATATCAATATTCATAAGGACGTAAATTAATTACATATTACAGTATAAATAATCGTCCTAATGCTTAGCGCAAGCTGTTTCGGGCAAACAATATTGCCCATTCTTCAGAAGGGGAATCCCCTTACACACATTACGTATTCTGTGATCAAAAGAACATGCCAGCTGTCTTGCTGTGTGACACTCAGTTGGACGCTACTCGTGGAGAAATATACAGCATTTTATTATCTGGTTTTGTATTAGCTACTTATCGAGGGAGGACATGTCTGTGATAACGCAGACATGATTACGATAGTTGCATATTTCACAGGTTAGTCAAATAAGATTTTTTTTTTATGTTTGTTTCGAAAACGAATACCTGACGGCGTTGCATTTAAACAAAGTAAGGAATAAATACATATACACATTTTTTGAAAGGTGAGTTGAATAAAATCTTCATTGTTCTGAGACACATTCTTTAAACCTTTCCCTTATGTAAGCGCATTTTGACGCATCTGCAAACAGAGTAGACCCAAACCAGAGGGCTCTTATAGGAGCCGTGTGATTAGGGTCTGCTCTGTTTGCTTATGGTGTAATATAGAGCTGATTCTACAACTTGTGCCAGAGGCAAAATGTCCTGTGTTCATATGCCATTACAAAAATAATCTTATTAATATTCATGACGTCATTATTTCCTACATGAATATTCATCTGGGAAAGGGTTTAGAAAATGCATTTTAGACTGTACCATCTGAAGTTTAGCTGACACACTTTGTATACACGTTGTACAGTACACATCTATAATTTGAAAATATAGTATGGAACAATGTAGACCCGCTTAGACAGGCGGATGCTTAATGCATGGTGAAAGTCGCGCAGAAAACTCCAAGAGGAGCTTCGAATAATCGTGTGTTTACTGTATATAGAACACGTTTGCGACTTATCAAATCTGTTTGACATTTTTCCTGATTTAACTCAAAATTAAAAACTTATATACAGTGTATAATTGTTTCAGCAAACAGCAGCTTTTTAATAGATTGCACTCGTTCAGATATAGTTCTGTAATCTCCAAAATTAAACCCTTTTAATACAGTATAACCTCTCTATAACGGCCACTAAGTTGGTATTAAGGGCAGGTGGTTGCTTAAAGCAAGGTGAAAGTGAAACAGAACGCTCCTATAGGAGCGTTCTGTTTCACTTTCATCTTGCTTTAAGCAGCCACACGCCTTTAACACAAAATACTTGATGTAATTTAGTGGCCGTTATAGAGAGGTTTTATTGTATCATGGTTCACGTCTGTAAGTAGCATTAAGGATCCTGATAAAACATCGAGTAATTTGGCGACTGACCACTGTCCAAGCTATTTGACATTAGGCCAACAGTTTTTCAAAAGTTTGAAGGAATCCGAAAAAAGTTAAATACGTTTCAGAGAATTGGCATTTCATAGAGATTGAGACAAAAAAGTGAGTGAGTGAGTGAGTTGGGTTTTACGTCCGACTAACAGTATTTCAGTTATTTGCAGACGGCACCCGCATGAGACAAGTTATAGTGCTGCCTCACTGGAATACCCCTGTCGCAGGTATATGGCAAGGGCACCCCACGTAGTCACATTATCTTGACACCGGGCCGACCAGTCCTAGAACTACCCCTTTAATGGGGGCTACTAGTACCAACTTTAAACGACTTTTGGTCTATCGCGGCCGCGGATCGAACCTACGATCTTCCGTACCGCAGGCGGATGCTCTACCACTGTGCCACGCGGCTGGTTGAGACAAAAAGTGAAGTCCTTGATCACGGTGTATAAACCTGTACCGGTTATTTGAGCCCTGAACAGGCTACTTTGAGCGTCGAAGCGAGAAAATTCATAATGGGGGACGTGTGCGAATGATAATAAGTGAGTAAATTACACTTTGCAGACCTTCAGACACTGTTTTCAATATAACACATATGGAATGCTCATTTAGGAATATTCCGAGTGTTTAACTTGTAACGTAGTGAATAAGTTTGGTGGAATAATCGTGCTGAATATTCTCGGATGTTGACGAAGGCTCACCTTCTTTTCGATAGCATTGTCATAAAGATCCTGTGCGTTTACCTTCAAAATGACAGTTTCTTCGTCTTAAACTGCACATATTATTCCGAAAATATATTTTGTAATTGCAGACAAGATTCTGAATATGAATGCCTGTTCTATATGCCCAGAAAGATGTAAACAATTTACCGAAAAGTGTACGGTCAGCTCAAGATAAAATGTACGGTCAGCTGTGCGAGCGAATGAAATTGTCTGTACGGTCAACTCATGATTTAAAGAGCTTTTATTTCTTTATTTTGCAGTGAAGCCACGTATAGGTGTTATTAATGCGACCAAGTATTTTACATGTTCGCTGAAAGTAGTCAAGCACAGTGCCAAGAACCATAAAACAGAAACTCTTAAAGTCAAAATACAGAAATTGGAACATTAAAAGAGCAAACAGTACACACAAAACCTCTCGATCATCCCGTCTGAATTCAGAGCAAGAAAACATAATAGTGATTCCAAACAACCAAATATTAACAGTAAAATATTCTAGAAGACCAACAATATCCCCAAGCCCAGTAAAATCCAAGAAAATGATAAAGCTCTACTCAACTCCCAAAATACTAGAATTCAAATATACAGAAGAAAATAACGACAGGGATGATGCTGAAGCAGAGGACGATTTAGATACATTGTTCGCAAACATTTCCTTGCATGATCCACTGGCAAACTACTCGGACTCGGAAAAAGAATGTCAAGGAGAAGCAAAAATAGGACAGCGATACGATTGAAAAACTAATCAATTTGTTTCCAATGGTTGTATAGAATCTGAAAGAACGCGGACTGAAAGCTATATAATATATAGAAAAAACGCAACCTCTAATTGTGAAGGTTGTGACACATGTTTCATTCATCCTACACAACACAAAACAAGCGTGTTGATTGAATATGAGGCGAAGCAGACTGGACGCTGTAGAAATGTTTGTGATTGACATGCCCGGATCTAAAGAATGATGTGTGCATGTCTACAAATTAAAAAAAAACATAACACAAAACGTTCGAAACTCACGGACTACGGCTGCTAGATCAACCTTTTCGAACTTCCTCACCCTTGAGAAACACTGCTGAATTCGCGCATGCAATTTTCGGAAATATTCTTGAATAAATTAATGACGAATATATTGCAGACCGTATGACCTTAGTCCTTAGCCTACTATGAAAATGAAATCTGCTTGAACTCCGATCTGTCACAGTTTTCACTAGCTTCTGATTCGTTCAAGCCTTCGAGATACTATTGACAGAGTGTCAAACAGCTGGGATTCTGATGAGACACTGAGTTACTTGGCGTCTCATCTGGATCCAAGCTGTTTGCAAATTCCGTTAGGTCGTGTCAGTTACGTCGCACTAAGTAGGCACATGTTGTCTAGTTGTTCAAAATGACATGAAATCGTAATTGATTATGAAACAGGTCTATTCTTTATTAATATTAAAAGAACAACAATTAGGTTTAAATTAAGTATATACTTTTCAATTTCTCACACAAATACAAAGCTAACACTTGGAGCTTTCATCCGTGTACTATGGACTTCGTTACCCAACTGATCGTCTCTCTTTGACTGGGGATTAGACTTAACACCGCTCGAGGGCATAGGTGATGTTAAAGCCTTGTCCCAGATATGAGGTAACTGGAAACGGCCCCCGTCCCTGTTCAGCACCGGTCTCTGAGTGATCTTCTGTATACGCAGGTGTTAAGCCCAATCCCCAGTCACAGTGCAAAGATCAGCTGGGTATAAACTTTCTGTAATGTCTACTGCCACTCAGTTAAATTTAATTAGAACAATTAGGTTTCTTTACTTCATAATGGTATCATTAGCTCGTTATCTTCTAGAATATTTAACATAAATCGGTCATCCAATTTAGACCAAAGAACGCTTATGCACACGGTTATTGCCGTGTTTGATTTGTTGCTTCTTCTTATGTGTCCTGTAAAACAACATGCTTCTGGAACCTGATGAGACGCAGAGTTACTCGGGGTATCATATGGTTCCAAACTGTTTGCAAATGAAAGCAAATATGCGCCGCGAGTACATAATTAGTTAATGGACTTTTTATACCCCACCACCTGTGGTGGGGCTATATAGGAATCACCTTGTCCGTCCGTCCGTCCGTCATCCGTCACTCGCGTTTTTCCGGGACATTTGCTTTTTTCTTGAAAACAGTTTTTGATAACACTTTCAAACTTTATATATAGTATAAGTGTTATGTGGGGACAGTCTTCTCCATGTGTCATAACTCTTGCACAAAATTTGACAGAATTATGCCACTTTTTAACTTCATATGTTGTCTCTTAATTGGGACATATTTTTTGGACATGCCATTTTTCTGAAACCTGTTTATGATATTGTCTTCAAACTTGGTACACATTATGAAGGTGATGAGAAAATTCCTTTTTGAGGGACTAATTCCCCTTAGTTACTTTTCAGAAGCATTTTTTTTGTCCGGAGCGTAACTTCTGAAGTATTGTAGACACAACTGTGAAACTTTATATATGGATAGAGGGTGATAAGAGGATGTGAAGTCAACAAGGGTTGTAACTCTAAATTAATTATTGAGGGATTTATTCCCCTTAGTTACTTTTCAGAAGCATTTTTTGTCCGGAGCGTAACTTCTGAAGTATTGTAGACACACTGTGAAACTTTATATATGGATAGAGGGTGATAAGAGGATGTGAAGTCAACAAGGGTTGTAACTCTAAATTAATTATTGAGGGAGTTATTCCCCTTAGTTACTTTTCAGAAGCAATATTTTGTCCGGAGCACAACTTCTCAAGTATTGTAGGCACAACTGTGAACTTTATATATGGATAGAGGGTGATGATAGGATGTGCAGTTAACAAAGGTTGTAACTCTAAATTCATTTTAAGGAAGTTATTCCCCCCTTTTTTACTTTTCAGAAGCAATATAACTTCTCAAGTGTTGTAGGTACAACTGTGAAACCATATATATAATTAGAGGGTGATGAGAGGATGTGCAGTCAACAAGGACTCTGAGTTCTTTGTAGAGGTATCAATTCCCCTTTGTTACTTTTCTTAAGTATTTTTTGTCCAGAGCATAACTTCTCAAGTACTAATTCTAGATTTCTTCACCATTGGACCTTAACTTTTGCATATGCATTTATACTGATGTGTAGATGTGTGTGACATAATTTTGATGTGAGTCATTCATTGACTGGACTTTAAAAAAAAGTTTTCCGCAAGTGTGGATGAAAGGATTATTGAACTACTGCCTTTTGTATTGGAGTCATTGGATCGTTTGACAAAGTGGTAGGTGGGGTATCAATCACTCTTAGTGATAGTTCTAGTTTCAGTTGGGAACACACACAGAGTAAGAGAGCTGATCGCACACACATGCTCGAAGCTGATGGTACAGTGTAGACCGTGTACTGAAAGAGCTGACTGTACAGAACAGCGTCTGTTTTGCCGATTCAAAATGCAAAATTCGATAATACTTCCGATAATCACAATAATGTTATCACATCATACCAACTGATGATGCTCCGAAAAAACATATTTTAATCGATAAAGTAACAGAAAGGTATGCAGAAGGCGTATAAAATGCAAAGCTTTGGTGATAGCGGATGAATTTCTAGTGAGCCATTAGTTCATTTTGGTCTCGATTTTGATGTGTAGAGGCGTATCGACGACACTTAGCATTTGAGAGAAGAAAATCAAAAGAAACTCATGGCACATGACTGTTGCTTGTTTTGGTCGCACCGCTTCGATGCTCAATAACGACCAGTACAGTGCTAAAATAACCGGTACAGAGCTCAAATAACCGGTACAGAGCTCAAATAACCGGTACAGAGCTCAAATAACCAGTACAGTGCTAATAACCGATACAGAGCTCAAGTAACCGGTACAGGTTTATACACCGTGTTGATCAGACTGCACTATTTGTTGAGGTGCATTTATGCGACATTGGCGGTGAAAGGGTTAAAACGTAATTATCACATAAATGATATTTGTTGTTTATTGATTGTGCGATCATTAAAATGTCATAAGATGCGGATCCAGGATTTCAGATTAGGGGAGGGGGGGGGGGGGTAGAATTTTTTTGGAAGGGTGGGGATGGGGCGTAGATTTTTATGTTTGATGACATCAATAATAGAGTGTTTGTAATACATGTTGTAAAAGAGCTGTGGTAAAGACAGGTGGCTGCTTAAAGCAAGGTGAACGTAAAACAGAACGCTCCTATTATGGGATATATGTGCAAGCGCACTTCATTTGTGCTTATTGTATTGTTTTGGCATCTCCTACCTGACTCCTGTTTTATATTTGTAATGTAACGATTCAGAGCCATAAATACAGGATTAATTTTAAATATCAAAATCGTCATTCCTCTGACACAATTTATGTTGTGTCCACTCCTTAAAATTGTCAAATAATTCACATGTTATCTATGCCTCTATAATTATATATTACAGTTGGTGCTGTTACATTGACCAATACAATCCGTATAGACTGTAATATGTAATATTTAGAATGTCGTCGTCTAATGTAAGCCCAGTGTAATTGTTTCAGTTGAACCAGTCTAATCTGATCACTCAAAAAGGTCTTATTCTTAAGGTTTAAGAAAGATGGTAGTTTCAGACAGGGAGAAAGTTATGCAAAAAGCTCCTATCTCCTATTCATATTTTTCATCCTGCTTATGAACATAGACTTTAGTCGATGAATAATGATTTTAAAAGTTCAAACACACACATTCTTTATCTGTGGTTCACGTAATGAATAAACATGGCTGTCAGTAAAGGCCTCAAACGGTTTTAATTTACGTACCTTATCTATGCATGTGTTTACCTTATACACGTGCTATGAACGGCTGTATGGATCCCTGTGTATGGGACTAGGGTAAACTCCACAGTAGACGACAATAGCTCTATTTTGTGTATTATCAGCTGATGAGCAGACTAATGTTTTGTATATTGTACCAAGATAAATCGCATTATAGATAAAAACGTATTGTGACAAATATTCATGTGTGAGAACATATATGTGTTGCTCAATGCATTGAAGTCCGGATTGTAGAGGTAAAAAAACGTTCACAAATAATTATTAACTTGCAATTATGTGTGACTATTATTTGACGTTAATGCTCACTTTATTCATATACCAGATTGCCAAATTATATTCTACAAGGGATGATTGATAAGTGCTTCAAATATAAATATCTGTTATAATGAAGACATTTTATGCCTTCGTGTCTTTTGTCAGCGCTATTGAAGGGCCTCAATGCAACTCTCTCTTAAATAAGTCATTTTCTTGACGCTCTAGAATGTCATCCACTTCATGTATATCTGCCTGGAATTGGGTACCAGAAATGGGTATAAGAAATGGTCTGTTTTTAATTTGACTTTTCGGCAGTGTAACCTTCAACTCCATCAATTCGCCTTTCTACGCATTTGCAAACAGAATATACCCAGATCAGACAGCTCCTATAGAAACAGTCTGATCAGGATCTGCTCTGTTTGCTGATGATACAATATAAACATGTTCATACAGTTTTTACTCTGGCCAACACTTCATGTGTCCATGTAGGCATGTGCTATGATAATCTGAGGTCATTGACTGCGGTTTAAGCTGCAGTCACTCCTATACAGGAATTCAAAATGACCATGATTTACTGCGAGACTAGGTTAAAGATGATTTATATTCCAGAACAAAACATCTGCTGTATTCTTCACTGTGCTAACTAATGACCAACAACTCTTTGATATTTGATGTGTTGTTAACATTCTACAGGTCATTTGCAGGTTGTTTGCTGTTCAGTGTAATCTGTTCCAAATAATTCTGCAATTCTAAAAAAAACATTCTTCCATATCTTTTCAAAAACAAATGTCAGAGTGACAAACAGTTTGGACCTTGGTGAGGTTTCAAGTTACTCGGCGTCTCATCTGGAACAAACCTGTTTGCAAAGGTTTTTATAAACGCAGAAACCCAAAGTAGTAGCAGCTGGAACAAAACGCATACCTGTGTAGAGGAACAGTTGTTTATTTCAGAAACCAGTTGTTCAATTTACTTGCTATGTTCAAGGGTTCACCTACACCTTTCATAACACTTTCAGCAGATAATCGCCATTGGAAAAAACGTGGTATGTCCTTGCATAACATTTGTTATAACATGCATATCAAACATAAAAAAGATCCTTAATCGCAGCTATTCACTTTGAAAGACGTTTCAAAGCATGCTTTAAATTTCACCTTTCACAATGACTGTCAAAATGTCTTATCATTGCCTGAAACATCACGTGGGAACTATGTATTTCTGGGTTTGCAAATGTTCACATTCCCTTCTAAGTGTTTCAAATTTCGTTTTCAGTAACATGATATCTTTGTAAAGCATTTATCCTCTTTCTGTAAACATTCTAAAAGTTCCCATGTATCTCTTAATCAAAATTACTAAATAATATTGCTGTCTGTTTGTTCTTCTATCTTGCTTAAACCACGCTTGTTATTTCTTACACGGATATTCATGGAGTAGGGATTACATTTTCAGTTAACAGTTAGCCAGCTATCTATGACAAGTATCGCATTTGCAAACAGCTTGGATTCATACGTGAGGTTTCATCAGGATCCAAATTTAGTTCGACAATTAATTTCATGAAAGCTTGATCGACTTGGAATCGAAATCAAACATGAGCAGACATTTTATTCACTGCGGGGTAAGGCTGAAACCATTTCCTATTGACTATTTATGTGCGAAATAATGACATCATGTATATTTATAGCTTTTGTTTATAAAAGAAATAGGTGCACAAGACACGTCTGATCTGGGTCTACCCTGTTTGCGTGGAAAGGCATATATATGAGGCAATGAGTCAAGCTATTCAAGTCAGGATTTATAAATTCTGAAGGGAGGTGATCCCCCGAGAGCAAAAATTGCAACACAAAAAGAGAAAATTGCAGACTCGGTTTTTATTGAGTCTGTTCATGAACAGTAATTGAAAGTGCAACGGCTTAAGCGGTATTCAATTTTCAGAACAAGAGGTACTGAAATTCATGATCTCGAAGGATCAGAAGGTATAACAACACTGAGAATGAGGTACGGGGCGACGTTTTACGGCCGCCACACAAACACTTAACACTTGCTGTTGTGAAGATTATAAATTCTGAAGGGAGGTGATCCCCCGAGAGCAAACATTGCAACACAAAGGGAGAAAATTGCAGACTCGGTTTTATTGAGTTTAAGATATATGAGGCAAAGAGTTAAGCTATTCAGGCCCGGATTTATAAGATAAACAGGTGATAACGCGATATGTCAGTGATTCGACTCATACTATGTATCTATCTGAAGAATAAATTTGATCACATTATGTGTGGAATGTCTGTTATCTATATATGCTTATTTATATTAAACAATTGTTTGAATATTCAGTCGGAGGATTTATTAAGCAACCACCTGTAATTTAAGACTCCCATATTCAATAAAAGAATGACCGCATAAGAAAACTAGTGGAAAACAAGTACATATCTTGGTCTGAGTTCCTAAAACAGCAGCAATCTTGCTAATCAAGTTATTGATTATCGATTTAACCAGGCCATGTTTACAAAATAATCTATCATCGCTGTCATATTATACCAACTGTAACCTACTTAATTCGCCCTATAAAAGCTTCTGGTTTGACACTTTGCCAATAGATTTCCAGTAGTCAAAATCGCACCAGATCCGATGAGGCTAATATATCGTACAATAATTATTAGTCGTGGTGCATTTACGCAACATTGGCGGTAAAAGGGTTGAAATGTTGCAGATGAAGTATACAGACGTTTGGATGTCGAATATATCACCGGGCGGCTATAATCTGACAGCGATAATGTGATATGTTATAAACATAACCTGTTTTAGTCGATGTTAAAAAACAGGATGATAAAGGTTGCTTATGGAGGAAGTCAGATCAAGATATGCACTTGCATACAGTAGAATCTGTCAAAAGCGGTAATTCATTTATTGAACATAGGAGTCTTACACACAGGTGATTGCTTAATGCAGGGCAAAAGTAATGCACAACGCTCATATAGCATTAAACTACCACCTGCCTTACAGACCGACCGTTATACTTTTTTGATGGCCACTTAAGACAGGTTCTACTGTATACACATGATTAATAACACCTCTATAGCGGTTCACGCCATTATGTCGCCGTTCAGAACTATTGTCGATAAGATTTGACCTGGCACTGTATGAATATTCCGCCTATTCCCGTTAGCTGTTTTTATCTGACGTGAAGCATGCGCAACTAAACAATGCCTCTAGTAAATTATAAGCTTTTCAATGTAATACAAGCGTTGGTAACTCAGCGGTTTAGTCAAAGCATTACCTATATAAGTGCCGTGGGTTCGATCCCCACCGTAGTTGATTTTTTTACATACAAGTGTTATTAAAGATATGACATTTTTTTATCTCTTCGTCATGCTACTTTTATAAAATAAAACTAAGTTTATAGATATTCACCATCTTGTAATGGATAAACTGATTAAATTAATAGACAAAAACATTCGTCAGAGAAAATAAAAATGTTTCTTGCTTGTAATGTTCAGCGGTCATTCTTTTCGAATTCAGAAGTTAAACATAACACAATGTGGACTTGCCTTGATGTTTGTAGATGTCTTACTTTGCTTTTAGATAATATATTTGTGCGTTATAGGGATACCATATAACGTCGTGTTTTTGGTATACCCATGGGTACAAATTGTGCTCCTCTTGTTGCAGATTTGTTTTTGTATTGCTATGAGAGGGATTTTAGGCTTAGCTTAAAACCTGATACACAGGCCAATATTGTTAATGCTTTTAATGAAACTTCAAGGTATTTAGACGATAGTTTGAATTCGGATAATCCTTGTTTTGAAACTATGATTTCTTCAATTTACCTCAAAGAACTGTCTTTAAACACAGCAAATTAATCTGACATTCAGGCTTCCTTTTTAGATTTGAATCTTTCCATCACAAATGATAAAATTCCGTCCAAAAATACGATAAAAGGGAAGATTTTAATTTTGAAATTGTTAATTATCCTTTTCTAGATGAAAATGTGACCAATTCTGCATCTTATGGGGTTTATATTTCTCAACTTATACGGTTTGCCTAAGCCTCTTCTTTGCTAGAAGATCTTAACAGTCGTAATTTAATTATAACTGAAAAACTGCTTAAGCAAGGTTACAGATATCACAAACTTCGGAAAACGTTTTCTAAATTTTATTAGCGAAATTTACCACTCATAAGTAAATATAATTGCAATCTAAGGACGTTACTGCAACAAGGCTTTTCTCAACCAGAATTTTATGGGGATGTTATCTACAAACGTACTAGGAAAATTCGGGGTCATATACATTTTCATGATTTGTTTATCAAACGCATTAAGACCTTTAAGAAGAAAGGTTATGATCCCATTACATTGCAACGCACTGCATGTTTCGTTATTGACCCTTTTACAGTCGGTAGCTACGCTTCCCTCTTTGCTTGCGCGATGACAGGCCGAGAGTAGTACTCTATGATGGTATACTCTTAGCTTACCAGCCTCATGTATTACTTTTCCCTGTCGTGCCCTTAACGGTTTTCCTGCAGGTGCTCGGACTTCCACAAAGTCATTGAGTACATATTTGACGGATTTTCACAGTTGTTATGCTATGTTTTACATATTGTGATTGTGTTTACCGTCTTCTATGTTGTGGGTAAGTCCGGCGGGGATACCTTTCTTTGCACCGTTTGTAAAGCTAGGGTGACTTTGAGATACGTGTGAGGTTAGGACGTCCGTAAACCGGTTTAAACCCCTAGTGGTGAGTTTGCTACTGATCGTGCCAAGGCGGTACTCTCTTTGTCACCCTTCCTTTTGTTTGTCTTGTGTCTTTGTACTTGTGCTTTTGTTCATGTATGAAATGTTTATCTCTTGTACTTTTGTGTCTGTAATGTTTTCTGTGTTCATCTCGTGTATTTGCGTGTGTTTGGGTGTGTAATAGTATGTGTGTATGTGTGTGATGCTATCTATCGATGTTTTGGTGGTGTTTGCGTCTGGTATATGGCTTTGCCTACTTGACTTAACTACTTTTTATTTTTTTTTATTTCTTAGATGAATATTCATATAGGAAATAGTCAATACTTGTTTTGTTTTGCCAAAACGATGAAAACTGAGCGATGAAAACTAATTTTACAAAAAAAGAATATTGGGCACCGAACTATATATAATTGTTTTAGCAAGAGTATTTCTGTTCTTTCAGGTTCATTGACGTAGTACAACTTACACCCTGTAAACCAAACAAGATGAAAAGATATAAAATCGCGTTTCTTCTAATATTGATTGGCACTTGCACAGTTGTGCCCATGTTGATAGTTTTTTTCGCACCATCACCAATAGACCAAAGAGTTTTCAGAAACATTGTTTTACAAAGCAAAATCTCAATTGGCTCCAACAACCATAGTAATGTCGAAAATAAACAATCGTCATTGCAGGTTGATGAATATATCTACAGTCTATTCGACTATACGCACAGGTTAAACACATCGAAACTTAACGCGTGTCATATTCATGAAAGAATTGTCACCTTCTCTGAAACCACTGATGCCAATAAATATCATACATACAATCTTTTGACACCTCAATGGCAGGCAAGGCCGAGAAGGACGCCGTATTTCGTATCGGCTATTTTACGATTACGCCTCTATAAGGAAGACAAGGCGAAATGGACGATGGCGGAACTGAAACAATGGATCCACTATCAACTTTGGGCTGGTGCTGAACACATTTATATCTGTAATCATTATCTGAGTAGGGAAGAACGCATTGTGGACGATTTAGCCAAATACTCACAGGCTGGTGTAGTAACTGCGATTGACTGGGTCCACATTGAAGCCGTTCCAGGTAAGTTCCAAAACAACACGAGTGGTGACAAAAATTGAAACCTCACGAGTGCCATTGTGGACTTCTTTACTGCAGTTACTCCTATTTAACATGTATAGTAAAACCCCTCTAGTCTGGAACTCTAGCTGCGAAAAATATAGATACGTTTAGGCATGTGGCTGCTTTATGCAGGATTAATGTCATGCATAAAACTTCTAGAGGAGTTTTCTGCACGACTTTCAACCTGCACTAAGTTGCCACCTGTCTTCAGGATCGATATTTTTTTTTAAAATTGAACGTCCGGTTTAGAGAGGTTTTACTGTGTAAGGTGTTTTATTCAAAAAGGTTTTTCTGTATTTGCAGATAAACACATATCACTATTGGTTTAAAAAGCGATGCCCTCTATCTGGGTGTTCATTGTTTGCCTAATGGAATCGCGGGGAAATTTGTTTTTAAAAAAATTAAGCAATCTCCTGCCTTAACCCTTTTACTAATGAATAAAATGTATTTTGACGACTTTGCAAACTGCGTAGACCGTGATCACACGATACTTGCAGTAACTTTCATGTGGCACTGTATGGCCTGAAGCTTTTCATTAACTATTTTGCTGTACATAACTTGTTTTCTGCAAATGTTGTGGTCTGATATAGAGCTACAGATAACGACGCGTACCCAAATACTAAATTCGTCATTTCTCCACCAAACCCTCTTCGAGAAGATTCTAAAGGGTGGTCACAGTATAGGGTGTCGTGGAGAAATAAAGGAGTTATGCCTGAAAATGTTTAAATTTACGCATCTTATCTGGAGCTCTATCTGATATATTTTTTATGTTTGAAATGTCTCAACGTCAAACAGTTTGGTTCATGATATGACAGCGAGTTACCTGGGCGACGCCTCGAGATATAAAAGCTTTGCATATGTTTCACAGTTATTGAAACTTTAGTTTTTATCACTTCATTAAACGCCTATTTTTGCAAGTAGTGCATTCAATGGCGTTGTACATTGACAAAAATAAAATCAGAAAGACATAAACATCGAGACAGGATATATAATACACAGAAATACATATAAGAACGCATAAAAACTAATATCCATAAAATGAAGGTTAAAAAAAACTGTTATGATATACTAATATCAGAGTTTATAAAAGTAAAAAATATGAGTCATGAAGGAAACACCGCATTCAAAACAAACAGCCACCCGAACAGCACCAAAAACAAGAAAACAATAGCAAATGTACATAGCTATCAAAACACAAAGAGACGCACAAAACAAACAAACAACAGGGGGAATACGGAAATACATGTACCGCCTTCGAACGGTCTGTGACAATAGTCACTGGGATTTAAAAAGGTTAGTAAGCGCCCAGCCTCACACTTATTCCATCCCCACCCTAAACGACAAACAGTGTAAATAAACGTATCCCCTCTGAAACTAATCTGCAACAACAGCTATGGCAAATACAGTGGTGAATTGTATGTAAACCGAAAACATGTTTAATTGTATCAAACTGTATCTACCTATCGCTAGTGTACTCAACGATTGAGCTGCAAACAGAGTAACTGTAGAAAAGTATTAAAGGGTACGACGTCCTCCTTCCTTTTCCGGATTTAAGAGGTCGTCTTCAAAGAGTACTAAACCTATATTGTAGGTGTACATGAGAAGAGTGCAGCGTAATCGCCAACTGTAAAAGGGGTGACAACTAAACAATCAGTATGATGTAGTACTGTAGGATCATATCCCTTTGTAATAATTTTCAACATATTTGACGAATAAAGTGAGACAATGTCCAATAATTTTACAAAGTTTGCAAAACACATAACCATAAAATTTGGGATGCGAAATACTGTGTCGCAGGAGCGCCTTAAGATTAAATGTGTACATGCCAATAAGTGAGAGATTTCAATAATAAAATAGTGATTTTCTTAGTTTATTATATCTTTATCTTTCTGAAACACCTTTCTGGATAAAATGACATTTCGACTGTTGAAATCGTCATCAGAAGAGAAGAACAAGCAAAACGAGAGGACTTTATAAAACTAAAACATATGGACAAATTCACAAAGTGTCTAAAATAATACGTTTTTAACTTTTTAATTGGTATGCTATGTTTTGCATATTGTCCTGTGTTTACCGTCTTTCATGTTTTGGTGAAGTTCGTCCGTGATACCTTTTTATACTGTTTGTTAAGTAGGGTGCTTTGAAATAAGTGTGATGTTAGTTCGTCCGTAAAACGGTTTTAACCCCCGGGTGGTTTTGCCACTGACCGTTCCAAGGCAGCACTCTCTTCGACACCCTTACTCATGTGATTGTCTTGTGTCTTTGTACTTGTGCGTTTGTTGATGTTTTAGGTTTTCATCTCGTATGTGTGTGTGTGTGTGTGTGTATGCGTGTGTTTCGGTGTATTGTGTGTGTGTGACATGCTTTCTTACGATGTTTTGGTGGTTGCGCCTTGTGCGTGGCTTTTCATGCTTGACTTAAGTATGTTTTCATAGATAATCCGTTTATACTATAGAACTAAAATATCAAAATTTAAAATCAACGTATGAATACCAGTTGGTTGCTATTTGTACTTCACTATTTCATTTCCTTTTATTTAAATCTGTGTCATCTCCAGTTTGTTAAATATACATTAATGCATTTTCCATTGTAGGATCACCAAATTATGATAACAATAACACGAGAAATCAGATTGGTTGTTATAATCACGTACTGGAAAAGTGGGGCCATCTGTCTGTATGGATGTACACGTTGGACATGGACGAAAATCCGTACTGCCCACAGGACCGTTGCGAAGGATTTCTGACCCGTTACTTACAAAATCCAACAAGTGATACGGAACAGTTAGCAGGTGTTCTCTTGCTTGAAAACTTTATACTTCAAGGTCAAGGTGATCGCAGTCGTCATCTATACTATGAGAGAATAAACAGGATAACACCTCAGCCTGCTAACGGTTTGGTTAAGCCTATATTTAGAACAAACTGGACTCGAGACGTTGTAATGCACGGAGTTACACTATTGAAAGGGATGACAATTCGTGTTGCACCGTCTAGAATGAAGATGTTGCATTACTGGGGCGCTAGAACTCAGAACTGGGGCCCTGATACAGAGGAGATGTTGAGATCCACGGTTGAGTTCAATGACGTGAGGGAATCTATAGCAATAGTGATACACCATTCACTTTTAGCCTTTGGGGAGTTCGATGGTTTCAGCCATGCCACTGGTCCTTGACTTACAGTTTTAATCCCTTGCATACTGAACGCGACGTCTTTATCGGTTCAAGCTGTTCATTAAATTGTCACGCGTCTGGCACCTGTTGTGTTATGCAGACATTAGATTTCTTTTGCAGGATAATGGTTAAAGGTACTAGATGATACAGGTAAAGACTATAGGCCACGTGCTACATGTTAGATAAACCACTCACTCATGCAGAGTCTAGGATAAAACACAAAACAACTAAATTTGACCTGGACATGTCACCCCTCAAAATGTGTGGCTTTATTATACATAATTAATGCCAAATATCAAGTCTCTATCTGTACTGGCTAAAAATTTATGATCAATGTTAAAGTTGTCCTCAAACAGACAGACAGACAGGGAAAAAACAATATCCGAACCCCTATCTGACCTGGGTGGAAGGGGACATAACAAATCATTTTACTATATGTCCCAGATATTATACTATTTACTAACTCCAATACAAACATACCAGCAGAAATGAGTCCAGAAAACATGTGCCACACTTAGGTAATTGAATAAAGGTTTATAAACTGCATTTCGGTATTGTTTTCCAAGATGGCCGATGGCAGCCATCTTGGATTTTGATATAGAGGTTGCGCATTTGGATAATTCATTTCCTATGGCCCTAAGGAGCATCTACGAGGCTTGTTCGGAAATCATTGAGACGCTGCCTGTTTTTCAAAACATATTTAACGCTTAGTGTTTAAAATTGGTACAAGTACAGTATGGGGTCTTATGATCGTAATACATGAAGATACATGGAGATGATTATATAACAATTGTGAAAAGGGAACTGCGTAAGAGCTTCAGGTAGCCATACCCGGAGCACGCCGTGAAATTATCATGTTACAAACACAAACTTTATATACTATACGATCAAAGAATAAGAAATAGCGGGAAAATGTCATCCAAATTGATGTCATGTAGACATTAGGATTCTAACATGGTTTTGGAAAATTTGACGTTATTTGAGTTACAATTAAATAAATGAAGACTGTTTTCCGGGTGTCGATCAAATAAACTTTGTGAGTTCAGTATTAGTCCCCAGATAAAGCCGGAGCAGCGGATAGACATCAAAATATGTTTTGAGTTGTTGAAAACTCCAGTATAGATGAAACAAATGTGCTTAAGGTCACAAACTGGAAGTAGTGTATCTTATGCTTAAGTTTACCATAGGCACAGCAGATTTACTGATTATTCAATGACACCATACATATCCATAGAAGCGAACAGACCCACAATCATTACAGAACTGGATATGTCAGAGCTGAAAATGCATTAAAACAGAACACACGACTTACTGCGCAACATTGCCATTCAAAACAACATTTGAGTTGTGACAGCACATACAATAATGACCGAAGGGTACAGATAGAACTATGTGTGTTTGTTGGGTGCCACATTTGCTATGGCAGGGTTAGGAGAGGAGAAGCATCACGGTAATTTCAAAAGAGATAGCGTAACGTTAATGACGCCCGCGAGGTGATGTTCTTTAGGAAGATGCTAAAGAGTGATCCACGGGTCCAGCATTGTTATGTTGGGCATGTACAAATGACACACATGCAAGCATTTACTGACATGATATCTTAATAGTTTGTCCTTCTATTTCCATTTTATTTACAGTGTCTCAATAATTTCAGAATAACCCTCGTATACCAAGCAGAACCTTTGCATCATGATATGAAAGTACAAAAATGAGTCATGCAGGAAACACCACATACAGAACAAACAGTCGCCCGAACAGCAACACAAAGAAACAGCAAATGTACATAACTTTAAAAACACAAAGACAAAACAAACATACAATAGGAGGAAGATGGAAGTACCGCCTTGGAACGGTCAGTGACAAAAGTCACTTGGGGGTTAAACCGGTTTATGGGCGCCCAACCTCACACTTATTCCATCCCCACCCTCAAAGACAAACAGTGTAAATAAACGTATCCCCTCTCCGACTAATCTACAACAACCGCGACGGCAAATACAGTGGTAAAGTGAATGTATAACAAAAACATTTAAGTGAACATACTGTATCCACCTATCGCTAGTGTACTCAATGATTGAGCTGCAAACAGAGTAACTGTAGAAAGTAATAAAGGGTACGACAAAAATGAAATAGTACAGATATCCGACGTTCTCCTTCCATTTCTGGATTTAAGAGGTCGCCTTCATAGAGTACTAAACCTTTCTTGTCGGCGTACATGCAAAGAGGCCAGCGTGATTGCCAACTGTTAAAGGGTTCACAACCAAACATGCAGTATGTTGTAGTACTACATGATCATATCCCTTTTTAATGAATTGTTTAACAGATTTGATGAACAAAGTGAGAAAATGGGTATGTCCAATAATTTTACGAAGTTTGTAAATCACATCACCATAAAATTCAGGATGTGAAATCCCGTGTCGCAGAAGCACCTTGAGATTACACTGGTACTTGCCAATAAGCGAGAGATTTCGATAGTAAAATTTAGAGAAAGTTTTTCTTAGTTTATGGTATCTATATCCTTGCTTAAGCAGTTTTTCTGTTAAAATGAGATTTCATCCACCATTTTTTTGCACTTAGCATGTCCACTAATAAATAATATTTGTTGTTAATTGATTGTGCGATCTTAAAAATGTCATCGGGTGCGGATCCAGGATTTCAGATTAGGGGGTGAAATTTTTTTGAAAGTTGGGGGCGTAGATTTTTATATTTGATGACATAGATAAAAAGTGTGTTTGTAATACATGTTGAAAAAGAGCTGTGTTAAAGGCAGGTGGCTGCTTAAAGCAAGGTGAAAGTAAAACAGAACGCTCCTATGGGATCGTTCTGCTATACTTTCACGTTGCTTTAAGCAGACACCTGCTCTAAATACCAGACTTAATTAACAGAATTTAGTGGTCGTTATAGAGAGGTTTATATAGATAGAGAGGTGTATATAGATCTAATTATATTATTAAAAATTGTTTTGGCAATTTAGGGGGGGGGTCGTACGCCGGCTCAGCTCTCCTCTAAATCCGCGCCTGGTCATGACCGGCAGTGACGATATTCATACGAGATATATCGTTTTATTGATCAGCGGCTGTAGTATTCTTCTTGACATGGATCGCTTCAATATTAATTAATTGTGCAATTCTTTTTTCGGTTATGGCGTCACAGCTTGTCTTTTATTTTCGATGAGTTTGACTGCGTTTTGGTTTAATGACACTGCCACACATTGTGTTCATAAAGTGCAGATATGATTTCGTTGGTGAACAGACAAGGGACAGTTCTGTGAAAGTTGTGTGTGAGTATATATATACATATATGTGCAAGCGCACTTCATTTGTGCTTCTTGTATTGTTTTGGCATCTCCTACCTGACTTCTGTTTTATATTTGTAATGTAACGATTCAGAGCCACAAATACAGGATCAATTTTAAACATTAAAATCGTCATTTCTCTGACAAGATTTATGTTGAGGCAACTCCTTAGAATTGTCAAAACATAGACATACTTGATTTATTCTTGAAAATTGTTTAATATTCACGTTATCTATGCCTTTATAATTATATATTACAGTTGGTGCTGTTATCTTAACCAAGACATTCCGTATAAGCTGTAATACGTAATATTTAGAATTTCGTCGTCTGATGTAGGCCTAGTGTAATATTGTTTTAGTTGAACCGGTCTAATGTGATCGCTCAAAAGGTCTTATTCTTAGGGTTTAAGACAGGTGGTAGTTTCAGACAGTGAGAAAAATATGCAAAAGCTCCTATCTCTTATAGGAGCTATATTCCTTTTTTCCATCCAGCTTAGGAACATAGACTTTAGTGGAGGAATGAAGATTTTAAAAGTTCAAACACTCTCTTTATCTGTGGTTCACGTAATGAATAAAACATGGCTGCCAGTAAAGGGTTCAAACGGATTAATGTACACACCTGATCTATGTATTTGTTCACCTTATACATGTGCTATGAACGATGGCATCTCTCTCCTTCCTCATGGATCCCTATGTATGTGTTCCGCTAATACATGTGTTATGAATGGTGGCATGTCTGTCTCCCTCCTCGTGGATCCCTATGTATGTGTTCCGCTAATACATGTGTTATGAACGATGGCATCTCTCTCCCTCCTCGTGGATCCCTATGTATGTGTTCCGCTAATACATGTGTTATGAATGGTGGCATGTCTCTCTCCCTCCTAATGGATCCCTGTGTATATGTTCACCTCATAAATGTGTTGATTAACGGTGGCATGTTTCTCTCCGACCTCATGGATCCCTATGTATGTGTTCATCTCATGAATGTGTAAATTAACAATGCCATGTATATCTCCCTCTTCATGGGTCCCTATGTATTTGTTCACCTTATACATGCGTTATGAATGATGGCATCTCTCACCCTCTTTATGTATCCCTGTGTATGAATCTAGGGTAAACTCAATAGTAGACGACAATAGCTCTATTGTGTGTGTGTGTGTGTGAGAGTGTGTGCGCGCGTGTGTGCGTGCGTGCGTGCGTGTGTGTTATCAGCTAATGAGCACACTAATGTTTTGTATATTGTACCAAGATAATATATTCTGAAAGTGGGTGATCCTTCGAAAGCAAAAGTAGCAATGCCAACCGCAATATAGACAAAACGTATTGAGACAAATATTCATATGAGAGAAATAATCCATAAATATATGTGTTGCCAAATACAATAGAGTCCGGATTGTAAATTTTAAAACGTTCACAAATAATTATTTCGTTTACTATTATTTGACATTACTGCTCACTTTAATCAGATACATGTATCCATGCTTATAAAACTTTTAGTTGAGTCTTTGGCTCAAATCTGACCAATCAAAAGCTTGAGAACTCAAATCAGATTGCCAGATTATATACAACGAAGGGTTATTGATGAGTGCTTCAAATATAAATATAAATATAAATATCTGACATTTGACAGACATTTTGTATTAGTTATTAACATAACACCATTTCGTGTGTATGAAGGGCCTGCATACCACTCTTAAAGATTGAAAAAGTAGTAAAGTCAAGCAGGGAATGCCACATACAAACATCGATAGATAGCATGTAATACATACAACTACACTCCCAAAACAAACACACATACACGAGCTGAACACTAAAAAACATTAAAAAACAAACACGTACTAGAGATAAACATTCCAAACAAAATCACAAGTACAAAGACACAAGACAAACAAAAGTAAGGGTGACAAAGAGGGTACCGCTTTGGGACGGTCAGTGGCAAGATCACTACTAGGGGTTTAAACGGGTTTACGGACGTCATAACGTCACACTTATCGCAAAGTCACCCTAGCTTAACAAATAGTGTAAATAAAGTTATACCGCCGGACTTTCCCACAACATAGAAGACAATAGAAGACCAAATGACAATATGTAAAACAGCATAACAACTGTGAAAAGTCCATCAAATATGTACTCAATGACTTTGCTTAAATCAGAGCAACTACAGTGAAACCGTTAAGGGAAAAGTTTATACATGAGTCTGGTGAGCCCACCCGTTTCTGAATTTAAGAGTATACCAACATCCTCATCCTGTCATCGCGCAAGCAAGGAGGGAATCGTAGCTACCGGCGTAAAGGGGTCAATAACTAAACATGCAGTGCGTTGCATTATAATGGGGTCAGTCATTTTCTTGTCATCCACTTTATGTATATCTGACTGAAATGGGTACCAGAAATCGGTACAAGAAAAGGTCTGTTTCATTTGACATTTCGGGTTGTTTAATCATTTACTGCATCTATTCGCCGGGGATACCTTTATTTACAATGTTTGTTCAGCTAGGGTGACTTTGAGATAAATGTTAGGTTAGGACGTCCGTACACCCGTTTAAACCCCCAGTGGTAATTTTGCTACTGACGGTGCCAAGGCGGTTCTGTCTTTGTCACCCTTACTTTTGTCTGTCTTGTGTCTTTGTGCTTGTGTTTTGTACATGTTTGTCTCTGGTGCTGGCGTATTTGTTGGTGTTTTCTGTGTTCTTCTCGTGTGTTTGCGTGCGTTTGGTTGTGTGTGTGACATGCTGTCTATCGATGTGTTGGTGGTGATTGCGTCTTGTATGTGACTTTCTACTGTATGTGTGTGTGTCCATGTAGGCTTGTGCTATAATAATAATTAAGCTGAGGTCATTGGCTGCGGCTTATAGAGGAATTCAAAATGACCATGATTTACTGCGAAGCTTGGGTTTAGATGATTTATACTCAAGAGCGAAACAGCTGCAATATTTTTTCACAAGGGCCAATAATTCTTTGATGTTTGATGTGCCGTTACCATTTGCAGGTCATTTGCTGTTCAGAATATGCACGACCTTGGTACACCATAACGAAATTCGCTATATTCATAACGAAATAACGAAATTTCGTCTTATCGATATAACAAAGTTTGGATATAGCGAACAAAAAAAAATAATGTCCCCAAAATTTCGTTAAAAGTGAGCTTCACTGTACTACTGTTTGTGCCATGGTAAACATCCCTTCGTCATGCCACTTTTGTAAAATAAAACTCCGCTTATAGATATTCAGACGTTTACATGAATATTGATAAGGAAAAGAGTCAATACTGTATTTTGTTTTGCCAACACGAAACTAGAAGAAAACCGAGCGACGAAAAACTAATTATTCAAACCAAAAGTATTTGGCACCGAAATATATACATGTATAATCGTTTTAGCCAGAGTATTTCTGTTCTTTCAGGTTCATTGACGAAGTATAGCTTACACCCTGTAGGCCAAACAAGATGAAAAGATGAAAAGATATAAACGCGCATTTCTTCTAATACCGATTGCCACTTGCACAGTTGTGTCCATATTTATAGCTTTTTTCGCACCATCACCAACAGACCAAAGCGTTTTCAGTATAAACAATCTTTTACAAAAGAAAGTCTCAATTGGCTCCAACAACCATAGTAATTTCACAAATGAATAATCGTCATTCCAGTTTGATGAATATATCCACAGTCTATTCGACTATGCGAAAACGTTAAACACATCGAAACTAAACGCTTGTCATATCCACGAAAGAAATGTCAGTTTCTCTGAAACCATTGATGCCAATAAATATACATATAATCTTTTGACACCTCAATGGCAGACAAGGCCGAAAAGGACGTCATATTTCGTATCGGCTGTTTTACGATTACGCCTCTATAAGGAAGACAAGGCGAAATGGACGATGGCGGAACTGAAACAATGGATCCACTATCAACTTTGGGCTGGAGCTGAACACATTTACATCTGTAATCATTATCTGAGTAGGGAAGAACGCATTGTGGAGGGTTTAGCCAAATACTCACAGGCTGGTGTAGTAACTGCGATTGACAGGGTCCACATTGAAGCCGTTCCAGGTAAGTTCCAAAACAACACGAGTGGTGACAAAAATTGAAACCTCACGAGCGCCATTGTGGACTTCTTTACTGCAGTTACTCCTATTTAACATGTATAGTAAAACCCCTCTAGTCTGGAACTCTAGCTGCGAAAAATATAGATACGTTTAGGCAGGTGGGTGCTTTATGCAGGATTAATGTCATGCATAAAACTTCTAGAGGAGTTTTCTGCACGACTTTCAACCTGCACTAAGTTGCCACCTGTCTTCAGGATCGAATTTTTTTTTAAATTCAACATCCGGTTTAGAGAGGTTTTACTGTGTAAGGTGTTTTATTCAAAAAGGTTTTTCTGTATTTGCAGATAAACACATATCATTATTGGTTTAAAAAGCGATGCCCTCTATCTGGGTGTTCATTGTTTGCCTAATGGAATCGCGGGGGAATTTATTTTTAAAAAAATTAAGCAATCTCCTGCCTTAACCCTTTTATTTAATGAATAAAATGTATTTTGACGACTTTGCAAATAGCGTAGACCCTGATCACACGACACTTGTAGTAACTTTCATGTGGCACTGTATGACCTGTAGCTTTTCAGTACCTATTTCGCTGTACATAACTTGTTTTCTGCAAATGTTGTGGTCTGATATAGAGCTACAGATAACGACGCGTACCCAAATACTAAATTCGTCATTTCTCCACCAAACCCTCTTCGAGAAGATTCTAAAGGGTGGTCACAGTATAGGGTGTCGTGGAGAAATAAAGTAGTTATGCCTGAAAATGTTTAAATTTACGCATCTTATCTGGAGCTCTATCTGATATATTTTTTATGTTTGAAATGTCTCAACGTCAATCAGTTTGGGTCATGATATGACAGCGAGTTACCTGGACGACTCCTCGAGATATAAGAGCTTTGCATATGTTCCACAGTTATTGAAACTTTAGATTTTATCACTTCATTAAACGCCTATTTTTGCAAGTAGTGCATTCAATGGCGTTGTACATTGACAAAATAAAATCAGAAAGAGATAAAAATCGAGACAGGATATATAATACACAGAAATACATATAAGAACGCATAAAAACTAATATCCATAAAATGATGGTTCAAAAAACTGTTATGATATACTAATATCAGAGTTTATAAAAGTAAAAAATATGAGTCATTAAGGAAACACCGCACTCAAAACAAACAGCCACCCGAACAGCACCAAAAACAAGAAAACAATAGCAAATGTATATAGCTATCAAAACACAAAGAGACGCACAAAACAAACAAACAACAGGGGGAATACGGAAATACATGAACTGCCTTCGAACGGTCTGTGACAATAGTCACTGGGATTTAAACAGGTTAGTAAGCGCCCAACCTCACACTTATTCCATCCCCACCCTAAACGACAAACAGTGTAAATAAACGTATCTCCTCTGAAACTAATCTGCAACAATAGCTATGGCAAATACAGTGGTGAATTGCATGTAAACCGAAAACATGTTTAATTGTATCAAACTGTATCTACCTATCGCTAGTGTACTCAACGATTGAGCTGCAAACAGAGTAACTGTAGAAAAGTATTAAAGGGTACGACGTCCTCCTTCCTTTTCCGGATTTAAGAGGTCGTCTTCAAAGAGTACTAAACCTGTATTGTAGGTGTACATGAGAAGAGTGCAGCGTAATCGCCAACTGTAAAAGGGGTGACAACTAAACAATCAATATGATGTAGTACTGTAGGATCATATCCCTTTGTAATGATTTTCAACATACTTGACGAATAAAGTGAGACAATGTTCAATAATTTTACAAAGTTTGCAAAACACATAACCGTAAAATTTGGGATGCGAAATACTGTGTCGCAGGAACGCCTTAAGATTAAATTATAATAAGTAAAATAACTTATTATTACATGCCAATAAGTGAGATATTTCAATAATAAAATAATGATTTTCTTAGTTTTTATATCTTTATCTTTCTGAAACACCTTTCCGGATAAAATGACATTTCGACTGTTGAAATCGTCATCAGAAGAGAAGAACAAGCAAAACGAGAGTACTTTATAAAACTAAAACATATGGACAAATTCACAAAGTGTCTAAAATAATGCGTTTTTAACTTTTTAATTGGTATGCTATGCTTTGCATATTGTCCTGTGTTTACCGTCTTTCATGTTTTGGTGAAGTTCGTCCGTGATACCTTTTTATACTGTTTGTTAAGTAGGGTGCTTTGAAATAAGTGTGATGTTAGGTCGTCCGTAAAACGGTTTTAACCCCCGGGTGGTTTTGCCACTGACCGTTCCAAGGCAGCACTCTCTTCGACACCCTTACTCATGTGATTGTCTTGTGTCTTTGTACTTGTGCGTTTGTTGATGTTTTAGGTTTTCATCTCGTATGTGTGTGTGTGTATGCGTGTGTTTCGGTGTATTGTGTGTGTGTGTGACATGCTTTCTTACGATGTTTTGGTGGTTGCGCCTTGTGCGTGGCTTTTCATGCTTGACTTAAGTGTGTTTTCATAGATAATCAGTTAGATAATAGATAATCCGTTTATACTATAGAACTAAAATATCAAAATTTAAAATCAACTTCACTTTATTATTTCCTTTTATTTAAATCTGTGTCATCTCCAGTTTGTTAAATTTACATTAATGCATTTCCCATTGTAGGATCACCAAATTATGATAACAATAACATGAGAAATCAGATTGGTTGTTATAATCACGTACTGGAAAAGTGGGGCCATCTGTCTGTATGGATGTACACGTTGGACATGGACGAAAATCCGTACTGCCCACAGGACCGTTGCGAAGGATTTCTGACCCGTTACTTACAAAATCCAACAAGTGATACGGAACAGTTAGCAGGTGTTCTCTTGCTTGAAAACTTTATACTTCAAGGTCAAGGTGATCGCAGTCGTCATCTATACTATGAGAGAATAAACAGGATAACACATCAGCCTGCTAACGGTTTGGTTAAGCCTATATTTAGAACAAACTGGACTCGAGACGTTGTAATGCACGGAGCTACACTATTGAAAGGGATGACAATTCGTGTTGCACCGTCTAGAATGAAGATGTTGCATTACTGGAGCGCTAGAACTCAGAACTGGGGCCCTGATACAGAGGAGATGTTCAGATCCACGGTTGAGTTCAATGACGTGAGGGAATCTATAGAATAGTGATACACCATTCACTTTTAGCCTTTGGGGAGTTCGGTGGTTTCAGCAATGCCACTGGTCCTTGACTTACAGTTTTAACCCCTTACATACTGAACGCGACTTCTTTATCGGTTCAAGCTGTTCATGAAATTGTCACGCGTCTGGCACCTGTTGTGTTATGCAGACATTAGATTTCTTTTGCAGGATACTGGTTAAATGTACTAGATGATACAGGTAAAGACCATAGGTCACGTGCTACATGTTAGATAAACCACTCATGCAGAGTCTAGGATAAAACACAAAACCATTAAATTTGACCTGGACATGTCACCCCTCAAAATGTGTGTATTTATTATACATAATTTATGCCAAATATCAAGTCTCTATCTGTACTGGCTAAAAAGTTATGATCAATGTTAAAGTTGTCCTCAAACAGACAGACGGACAGGGAAAAAACAATATCCGACCCCCTATCTGACCTGGGGTGGAAGGGGGCATAACAAATCATTTTACTATATGTCCCAGATATTATACTATTTACTAACTTCAATACAAACATACCAGCAGAAATGGGTCCAGAAAACATGTGCCTCACTTAGGTTATTTAATAAAGGTTTATAAACTGCATGTCCGTATTGTTTTCCAAGATGGCCATCTTGGATTTTGATATAGAGGTTGGTCTTTGAATAATTCATTTCCTATGGCCCTAAGGAGCATCTACGAGGCTTGTTCGGAAATCATTGAGACACTGCCTGTTTTTCAAAACATATTTAACGTTCAGTGTTTAAAATTGGTACAAGTACAGTATAGGGTCTTATGATCATAATACATGAAGATACATGGAGATGATTATATAACAATTGTGAAAAAGGAACTGCGTAAGAGCTTCAGGTAGCCATACCCGGAAATTATCATGTTACAAACACAACCTTTATATACAATACGATCAAAGAATAAGAAATAGCGCGAAAACGTCATCCAAAGTGATGTCATGTAGACATTAGGATTCTAACATGGTTTTGTGAAAATTTGACGTTATTTGAGTTACAATTAAATAAATGAGGACTGTTTTCCGGGTGTCGATCAAATAAACTTTGTGATGTCAGTATTAGTCCCCAGATAAAGCCGGAGATCAGCGGACAGACATCAAAATTTGTTTTTAATTGTGGAAAACTCCAGTATAGATGAAACAAATGTGCTTAAAGTCACAAACTGGAAGTAGTGTATCTTGTGCTTAAGTTTACCATAGGCACAGCAGATTTACTGATTATTCAATGACACCATACATATCCATAGAAGCGAACAGACTCACAATCATTACAGAACTGGATATGTCAGATCTGTAAAATGCATTACAACAGAACACACGACTTACTGCGCAACATTGCCATTCAAAACAACATTTGAGTTGTGACAGCACACACAATAATGACCGAAGGGTACAGATAGAACTGTGTGTGTTTGCTTGGTGCCACATTTGCTATGGCAGGGTTAGGAGAGGAGCAGCATCACGGTAATTTCAAAAGAGATAGCGTAACGTTAATGACTCCCGCGAGGTGACGTTCTTTAGGAAGATGCTAAAGACTGATCCACGGGTCCAGCATTGTTATGTTGCGCATGTACAAATGACACACATGCAAGCATTTACTGACATGATATCTTAATAATATGTCCTTCTATGTCCATTTTATTTACAGTGTCTCAATAATTTCAGAACAACCCTCGTATACCAAGCAGAACCTTTGCATCATGATATGAAGTCAAACACCATTTTTTTGCACTTAGCATGTCCACTAATAAATGATGTTTGTTGTTAAGTGATTGTGCGATCATTAAAATGTCATCAGGTGCGGATTCAGGATTTCAGATTGGGGGGGGGGGTGAAATTGTTTTGGAAGGGGGGGGGGTTAGATTTTTATATTTGATGACATAGATAAAAAGTGTGTTTGTAAAACATGTTGAAAAAGAGCTGTGTTAAAGGCAGGTGGCTGCTTAAAGCAAGGTGAAAGTAAAACAGAACGCTCCTATGGGATCGTTCTGCTATACTTTCACTTTGCTTTAAGCAGACACCTGCTCTAAATACCAGACTAATTAACAGAATTTAGTGGTCGTTGTAGAGAGGTTTAACTGTATATAGATCTAAAATATTACTAAAAAATTGTTTTGGCAATTTTAGGGGGGGGGGGGGTCGTACGCCGGCTCAGCTCTCCTCTAAATCCGCGCCTGGTCATGACCGGCAGTGACGATATTCATATGAGATATATCGTTTTATTGATCAGCGGCTGTAGTATTCTTCATGACAGGGATCGTTTCAATATTAATTAATTGTGCAATTCTTGTGTCAGTTATGGCGTCACAGCTTGTCTTTTGTTTTCGATGAGTTTGAATGCGTTTTGGTTTAATGACACTGCGACACATTGTGTTCATAAAGTGCAGATATGATTTCGTTGGTGAACAGATAAGGGACAGTTCTGTGAAAGTTGTGTGTGAGTATATATATACATATATGTGCAAGCGCACTTCATTTGTGCTTCTTGTATTGTTTTGGCATCTCCTACCTGACTTCTGTTTTATATTTGTAATGTAACGATTCAGAGCCACAAATACAGGATTAATTTTAAATATTAAAATCGTCATTTATGTTGAGGCAACTCCTTAGAATTGTCAAAACATAGACATACTTGATTTATTCTTGAAAATTGTTTAATATTCACACTATCTATGCCTTTATAATTATATATTACAGTTGATGCTGTTATCTTAACCAAGACATTCCGTATAAGCTGTAATACGTAATATTTAGAATTTCGTCGTCTGATGTAGGCCTAGTGTAATATTGTTTTAGTTGAACCGGTCTAATGTGATCGCTCAAAAGGTCTTATTCTTAGGGTTTAAGACAGGTGGTAGTTTCAGACAGGGAGAAAATTATGCAAAAGCTCCTATCTCTTATAGGAGCTATATTCCTTTTTCCATCCAGCTTAGGAACATAGACTTTAGTGGAGGAATGAAGATTTTAAAAGTTCAAACACTCTCTTTATCTGTGGTTATTATTATTATTATTATTATACCACATTTATATAGCGCTCTTTTCATACAAGATATGTGCGTTCAAAAGCGCTTCACAAAGATATATTTACTGTACAATAATGCGTAAATTACAGAACATTTAAAATAAAATATATTTAATACTTATATATAGATAAGAATAATAATAAAATAGAATTTATTTAGGACATTGGTAAATAAGCTAATCTTTTCCGTAAGTTTATCTGTCCGTATTATGTTCTATTATAGTGTGTCAACGCACTCAGATTATAAAAAACAAAACTCGAATGCAACATTCTATGCGCAGTGCCAGTACGTCCCATAATTTTGACCCAGACTCAACAGACTTGGGTACATTCGTTTAACATACAACACTGCACATAAAATATTGCCGGAAAATTGGGTAACAGAACAGATCAATTTGAAGTTCATGCATATAAACTAATCAATACAAATACACAACTGTTATATACGCGCACTATGCAACCCCTCCAGTCAAACACTATTCGACCCGCTATGGCAATGAGGGAGTACACAGCGTATCTTATTTTAATAGAGTTGTAATTGGGTATATCCAAAGTTTAATTACAGAATAAAATGTCTTATTATGGGAACCCAAAAAGCCCAGCCAAAGTAGAGCTAAAGAAGGTATCACGTATACTGTTCCTGCAACATATCCCACCGGCTGCAATGGCAAAGGAATCACATCGGACGAATCGAGACTGACTGAGACACGCGATGCTGCATTAGACCGTACAGGCTTAATTTGCCCGCTGCCCATATATTACACGACCCAGTTCACTGGTAAGCAAAAATACGGAAACTGGGTCAGCTTAACAGGAATCCCTGGCACTGGTTAAGGGCAGGGTAGCAAGTCATGCCAGCAAGACTCCCAATATACCAGCGCGGAATTATACCGTAGAGGGATGCCCTGTTCCACTACGGTGCTCCCTCCGGCATTGGAACTGGAGTTACCAGAGGTACCAAGCATATAGGGATGCCCCGTTTGACAACAGCACTCCCTCGGCCACCGCAACAACTGGACAGCGGAATCCCGCTGACACAACACCCACACGTTCAACAGCAAGGGGATTCCCTAGAAGTCCATAAAAATATGGATGAGGTTTTCGTTATTCATTTATCTATTTTCTACATTTGTGGAGCATTATATTTGAAAAAAGGGGTTTAAAAGTCCACAGTCATAAGGAAGTGGCAGGATCAACACTCTGTGGCCAATGCAGCAATTATGACAACCGACGATTAGCAGGTACGTTTTCTAAACTGCCCTAATAATATATGTTGAATAAATGCGTTTTCAGAGATTTTTTGAAACATGCCAGTGAGCTTGCATCTCTAATGCCTGATGGAAGAGCATTCCAGAGTTTGGGAGCTGCATGCATGAAACTTCTCTCACCGTACTTTACCTTACGACTTTTTGGTACAACCAACGACAAAGAACTACTTGCTGATCTTAATTCTCTGCGGGGCCTGTACACGTCAAGCATGTCGACAATGTACTTGGCGGATTCATTGTGCATGGCCTTATACGTAAGTGTCAGAATTTTGAATTCAATCCAATGCTGAACCGGAAGCCAGTGAAGTTCTTTCAAAACCGGCGTGATATGATTATATCGAGAAGTCCTTGTTATGATGCGGGCTGCTGTGTTTTGCACTCTTTGAAGCTTCCGCAGTGTTTTGTTAGGAATTCCATGCAGCAATGAGTTGCAGTAGTCTATCTTTGATGTAACCAGAGAGTTCACCAAAGTCTTGGTAGCAGCGGGCGAGAGATACTTTCTTATATGACCTATTCGTCGGAGCTGTGCATAACTAGACCTACACACGGAATTGATGTGTGATGTCATATCCATTTGTGAATCGAGCCATGCGCCGAGATTCTTTATACACAGAGATGGCTTGATTTTAGAGGGTCCTACTTGCACATTAATCTCTTCAGGTACTTCTGTGTTTTTAGTATGAAACAGTATGACCTCGGTTTTGTCAGTATTGAGCTTCAGCATGTTCTGGTGCATCCAAGACACTAGCTCCTTGGTTCACATAATGAATAAAACATGGCTGTCAGTAAAGGGTTCAAACGGATTAATGTACGCACCTGATCTATGTATGTGTTCACCTTATACATGTGCTATGAACGATGGCATCTCTCTCTCTCTCCTTCCTCATGGATCCCTATGTATGTGTTCCGCTAATACATGTGTTATGAACGATGGCATCTCTCTCCCTCCTCGTGGATCCCTATGTATGTGTTCCGCTAATACACGTGTTATGAATGGTGGCATATCTCTCCCTCCTAATGGATCCCTGTGTATATGTTCACCTCATAAATGTGTTGATTAACGGTGGTATGTTTCTCTCCGACCTCATGGATCCCTATGTATGTGTTCATCTCAAAATGTGTAAATTAACAGTGCCATGTATATCTCCCTCCTCATGGATCCCTAAGTATGTGTTCACCTTATACATGCGTTATGATTGATGGCATCTCTCTCCATCTTCATGGATGCCTGTGTATGGATCTAGGGTAAACTCCGCAGTAGACGACAATAGCTCGTGTGTGTGTGTGTGTGTGTTATCAGCTAATCAGCTTTTACAAAACTAATGTTTTGTATATTGTACCAAGATAATATATTCTGAAAGTGGGTGATTCTTCGAAAGCAAAAGTAGCAATGCCAACCGCAATATAAATAAAACGTATTAAGAGAAATATTCATGTGAGAGAAATAATCCTTAAATATATGTGTTGCCAAATACAATGGAGTCCGGATTGTAAATTTAAAAAACGTTCACAAATAAGCATTTCGTTTAAAACTTGCAATCATGTGTACTATTATTTGACATTACTGCTCACTTTAATCAGATACCTGTATCCATGCTTATAAAACTTTAAGTTGAGTCTAAGTTCGTTCTCAATCTTTTGATTGGTCAGATTTGAGCCTTTGGCTCAAATCTGACCAATCAAAAGCTTGAGAACACAAATCAGATTGCCAGATTATATACAACGATGGCTTATTGATGAGTGCATCAAATATAAATATAAATATAAGTATCTGACATTTGACAGACATTTTGTATTAGTTTTTTTAACATAACACCATTTCGTGTGTATGAAGGGCCTGCATACCACTCTTAAAGATTGAAAAAGTAGTAAAGTCAAGCAGGGAATGCCACATAGAAACATCGATAGATAACATGTAATACATACAACTACACACCCAAACAAACACACATACATGAGCTGAACACAAAAAACATTAATAAACACACACGTACTAGAGATAAACATTCCAAACAAAATCACAAGTACAAAGACACAAGACAAACAAAAGTAAGAGTGACAAAGAGAGTACCGCTTTGGAACGGTCAGTGGGAAGATCACCCCTGGGGGTTTAAACGGGTTTACGGACGTCATAACGTCACACTTATCTCAAGGTCACCCTAGCTTAACAAATAGTATAAAGTTATACCGCCGTACTTTCCCACAGCATAGAAGAGGTAAACAAATGACAATATGTAAAACAGCATAACAACTGTGAAAAGTCCATCAAATATGTACTCAATGACTTTGCTTAAGTCAGAGCAATTACAGTGAATCCGTTAAGGGCACAACATGGAAAAGTTAATACATGAGTCTGGTAAGCCCTCCCGTTTCTGAATTTAAGAGTATACCATCATCCTCATCCTGTCATCGCGCAAGCAAGGAGGGAATCGTAGCTACCGACGTAAAGGGGTCAATAACCAAACATGCAGTGCATTGCATTATAATGGGGTCAGTCATTTTCTTGACGCTTTAGAATGTCATCCACGTTATGTATATCTGACTGAAATGGGTACCAGAAATCGGTACAAGAAAAGGTCTGTTTCATTTGACATTTCGGGTTGTTTAATCATTTACTGCATATATTCGCCGGGGATACCTTTAATTACAATGTTTGTTCAGCTAGGGTGACTTTGAGATAAGTGTGAGGTTAGGACGTCCGTAAACCCGTTTAAACCCTCAGTGGTGATTTTGCTACTGACCGTGGCAAGGCGGTTCTCTCTTTGTCATCCTTACTTTTGTTTGTCTTGTGTCTTTGTTTTTTGTGTTTTGTTCATGTTGGTCTCTGGTGCCTGCGTATTTGTTGGTGTTTTCTGTGTTCTTATCGTGTGTTTGTGTGTGATTGGTTGTGTGTGTGACATGCTGTCTATCGATGTGTTGGTGGTGATTGCGTCTTGTATGTGACTTTCTACTGTATGTGTGTGTGTATAAATTGCTATATAAATTACTCTCTGTCGGTGTTTTGCTGATGGTGGCGTTTTGTGTGTGGCTTTTCCTGCTTGACTTTACTACTTTTTCATTTCTACGCATTTGAACAGAACAGATCCAGATTATACGGCTCCTATAGAAACTGTCTGATTAGGGTCTGCTCTGTTTGCTGATGATATCATATAAATATAATCCTATCGTTTCTGCTCTGGCCAAAACTTCCTGTGTCCATGTAGGCATGTGATATAATAACAATTAAGCTGAGGTCATTGGCTGCGGTTTAAACCGCAGTCACTCTTATACAGGAATTCAAAATGACCATGATTTACTGCGAAGCTAGGTTTTAGATGATTTATACTCCAGAGCGAAACAGCTGCAATATTTTTCACAATGGCCAATAATTCTTTGATGTTTGATGTGCCGTTACCATTTGCAGGTCATTTGCTGTTCAGAATATGCACGACCTTGGTACACCATAACGAAATTCGCTATATCCATAACGAAATAACGAAATTTCGTCTTATCGATATAACAAAGTTTGGATATAGCGAACAAAAAAAAATAATGTCCCCAAAATTTCGTTAAAAGTGAGCTTCACTGTACTACTGATTGTGCCATGGTAAAATCCCTTCGTCATGCCACTTTTGTAAAATAAAACTCAGCTTATAGATATTCAGACTTTTAGATGAATATTCATAAGGAAGAGAGTCAATATTGTGTTTAGTTTTGCCAACACGAAACTAGAAGAAAACCGAACGACGAAAAGCTAATTATTCAAACCAAAAGTATTTGGCACCGAAATATAAACATGTATAATCGTTTTAGCCAGAGTATTTCTGTTCTTTCAGGTTCATTGACGAAGTATAACTTACACCCTGTAGGCCAAACAAGATGAAAAGATGAAAAGATATAAACGTGCATTTCTTCTAATACCGATTGCCACTTGCACAGTTGCGTCCATATTTATAGCTTTTTTCGCACCATCACCAACAGACCAAAGCGTTTTCAGTATAAACAATCTTTTACAAAAGAAAGTCTCAATTGGCTCCAACAACCATAGTAATTTCACAAATGAACAATCGTCATTCCAGTTTGATGAATATATCCACAGTCTATTCGACTATGCGAAAACGTTAAACACATCGAAACTAAACGCTTGTCATATCCACGAAAGAAATGTCAATTTCTCTGAAACCATTGATGCCAATAAATATCATACATATAATCTTTTGACACCTCAATGGCAGACAAGGCCGAGAAGGACGTCGTATTTCGTATCGACTGTTTTACGAGTACGCCTCTATAAGGAAGACAAGGCGAAATGGACGATGGCGGAACTGAAACAATGGATCCACTACCAACTTTGGGCTGGAGCTGAACACATTTACATCTGTAATCATTATCTGAGTAGGGAAGAACGCATTGCGGATGATTTAGCCAAATACTCACAGGCTGGATTAGTAACTGTGATTGACTGGGTCCACATTGAAGCCGTTCCAGGTAAGTTCCAAAACCACACGAGTGGTGACAAAAAATGATACCTCACGAGTGGTAACAGAAATGGATACCTTCTGCTGTTGTGGACTTTCGCACTGCATTTACTCTTGGTACCCTCTCAACTGTAATTCTAGCTGTGAAAGGTGTAGATACTGTTAGGCAGGTGGCTGCTTAATGCAGGGTAAAGTCATGCGGAAAGCTGTTAGATGAGATTTCTGAATGACGTTCATTCTGCATTAAGCTGCAACCTGTTTTCAAGATCGATATTTATACTAAATGTAACGTCCAGTTTAAAGAGGTTTTACTGTATACATAAGGCCTTAACTCTTTTTCTCAATAAAATGATTTTACTGTACATAACTTGTTTTTTTACAAAATTTGTGACCTGATGTATATTTTATATTTGAAATGTCTCAACGTCGAACAGTTTGGATCATGATATGACAACGGGTTACTTGGCGACACGTCGAGATAGAAAGGCTTTGCATATTTGTCACAGTTGCTGTTATGTTATGCTTTACATTTTGTCCTGTGTTTACCGTCTTCTATGTTGTTGCAAGGTCCTACTTTTATTTACACCGTTTGTTAACCCTTTAACCGACAATGTCGCAAAATGCACCACGACAAATAGTGCAGTCCAAGATCGGCGACCTCATTATTTTCTCAAACTCTGTTTCAACATCTGTGCTTTATTCCTTTAAAATTTGGATTTATTAATCTTATTTCCTTTTTTACCGAATGATTGAACACAATTTGATTGCAGCCAGGGTTAAAAGAGGGTGACTTTTATAGTTATGTACATTTTCTGTTTCCTTGTGTTGCTGTTCGGGCGACTGTTTGTTCTGTATGTGGTGTTTCCTGCATGACTCATTTTTGTACTTTTAAGTGTGCGGTTAGAAACATCCGTGAACCGGTTCACCCCCACAGTGGTAGTTTTGTCACTGATCGTTGCAAGGTGGCACCTTCTTTGTCACCGTTACCTTTATGTTTGTCTTGTGCCTTTGTACCTGTGCGTTTGTTGACGTTTGAAATTTTTATCTCTTTTACTTTTGTTAATGTTTTAGGTGTTCATCTCGCGCGCGCGGCGTGTATGCATGTATGTGTGTGCGCGTGTGTGTGCTCGCGCGTGTGTGTGTGCTTGTATGTGAGCGTGTGTTTGTGTGTGTAGTTGTGTATGTGGCATGCTTTCTATCGGTGTTTGGGTGGTGGTTGCGCCTTGTGTGTGGCTTTTCCTGCTTGACTTTACTGCGTTTTCATAGATAATCATAGTTTATACTATAGAAATGAAATTTCAAATTTGAAAATCAATGTAAGAGTATCAGTTGGTTGCTATTTTGTACTGCATTTTATAATTTCATTTAAGTTAAATCTGTGTCATTTTCAGCTTGTTGAATTTGCATTAATGCATGTATATCCATTGTAGGAGAACCACATTATCATGAAAAAATCAATAGAAATCAGCTTATGTGCTATAATCACGTACTGGAAAAGTGGGGCCACCTGTCTGTATGGATGTACACGTTTGACATGGACGAAAATCCGTACTGCCCACAAGACCGTTGCGAAGGATTTCTGACTCGTTACTTACAAAATCCAACTAGTGATACGGAACAGTTAGCAGGTGTTCTCTTGCTTGAAAACTTCTTACTGAAATGCCAAGGTGATCGCAGTCGTCATCTATACTATGAGAGAATAAACAGGATAACACCAAAGCCTGCTAACCCTTTGGTTAAGCCTATATTTAGAACAAACTGGACTCGAGAGGTTGTAATGCACGGGGCTACGCTATTGAAAGGGATGACAATTCATGTTGCAACGTCTAAAATGAAGATGTTGCATTACTGGGGCGCTAGAAATCAGAACTGGGGCCCTGATACAGAGGAGATGTTCAGATCCACGGTTGAGTTCAATGACGTTAGGGAATCTATAGCAATAGTGATACACCATTCACTTTTAGCCTTTGGGGAGTTCGATGGTTTCAGCAATACCACTGGTCCTTGACTTACAGTTTTAACTAAGAGTGAAACGGTACACTACCCCACGGTTCGGTTCGGTACACGGTACATGAGCCACGGTTCGGTACATTTTCGGTACACAACTTTTTATCTTGTAAACACAATGTTGAAACTTACCTAAAAACCCTTTTGAATTAACTTCTTTTTTATTAGAATCAGTAACTACCATAGCTAGCAGTGATGATGATTAATCTCTTTACATTATAAACAATCAAATATTTAAGGGAAATACACTTAAAATAATGTAATACTGAACACCATGTCAGACTATTGCTTTATAGTTCTTAAAATACAAATCTCCTTCTATGGAAAATATCACTATCTAATAATCTCTTCAACTGGAACTTTAAATTAACCAACAGTGTGCTGGAAACAAGTAAACAAAGCATTGCAAACAGTGTATATATGATTAGATACCACTGATAGAAGTTTTCTAATTTTGGACTGCACTGTTTGTCTATAAATATTATACAAGTTTAGACACTGTGACATGTAGGATGATAATTGAAATTGAGCCTCACTATAAGATTTCCAACCATAGTGCATTGCAAACAGTGTAAACCCAGAGCAGCTGTCCCATTGAAATGTCACATTTTAACCAGAATGCTTATCTGGGTCCACACAGTTTTCAATGGACTATAGTTGAAAATCTCAAAGCAGAGTTTAGGTCTATTATATAATAATACCTAGCACAATAATGATTAATAACAATAACTCACTTGTCTATCATCAGTAATTTCTACAACAGTCAGTTTGCGATCATTGCTTTATATCGCACGTCCGCGAAACAACGCCTACATGTTGCCATTCTGCTCTCAGACTGGCCTTCCCGGAAGCCAAAAGTCTTCCAAACATTTGACCTGTAGCTTGTCGGTGCATTTTTCAATTTGGGAATAGTTTCAAACTATTCCCAAATTGAAAGATGCACTTTCGTTTCGCTCCGGAGAAGCCATGTATGTAAACTATGAGTAATATACTTAACGCGTAATCTAATTGGATATTATTTATAGAATGAACCAATCAGAGAACGGCTTTTATATTATTACGGCAGATTCGTCCCTAGACATTACGAAATTTTCGGTACGTACCGTAAGGTGGAAATTAATACCGATCCGAAAACCGAACCGTAAGTGAAAAAACCGCGGTGCACGTGTACCTTAACATACCGTTTCACAAGGCTGGCGGTTGGAGTCTGACGATCTCATCAGAATCCAAGCTGTTTGACACTTGGTCAATAGTTTCTTAAATGTTAGGTCGGATCGGAAGCTGATTTTTTACTGTCAAAGTATATGTCTAAACGTATTTGAAAATGTATTCATGAAATGGTCACGCGCCTGGCACCTGTGGTGTTAAGCAGACATTATTGGTGCGGGAACATTAGTCTCCGCGTCTATATGGAACGCTTTAAGTGGAATTTCACTGGTAGGAGGGCTGATTTATCAAGACATGTGGGAATATGGTGGAATTGTAATTCGTAGTTTATGAGTGTAAAAACAGTAATTTTGGAATACTACATTCTATCACGAAGTAAATACAGACGGAGTGGCATCGAACTATGAACCGATACAATGTACTGAAACACTTGTCGTCGCTTACCTGTACATCGTTATCGCTAAAATAATCGATATCGAGCTCTCGGTTACTGATTTTATAGTGAGGCGATCGCGAAATTTTAATAAAAAAAATGTCACCAATATCTGCGTAAGTTTCTCTACATTCCTTACACATTGTTATATAAATGGTCTTGTTAGACAGCTTAGACATTCATCTTTAATTTATGGAATTGTCAGTTTTCAATATGCGTGTGGCAAGATTTTGTAACGACTAAACATCAACTAAAACATTTTGCACCATAAACAAGGACCCATGAAAGAAAGTAATACTTACCAAACACTTTCACCCAAAAGCTATCGATTCGAGACTTCAATACATGTGAAATCGTCTTAAATTTGCGAGCAATTTCACGCCTCTTCCTCAATGGCGTCCTTCGTCAACAATAAGATACTGGTTGATTAATTTTGAACGACAGCATCTTTGACCAGATCGACTAGATGCCACTCCGTTTGTATTTACTTCGTGATTCTATATAGTTGGAAATAGGTCGACATGTTTCCACTGTATAATTCTTTCTTTTTTGGAAATGAAAATATTAGAACAAAATTATTTCTGCTATGGTCAGGGCTAATACAAAATGTAATAAAGCAACGGAAAGATCATTAACGATAACCGCCGAGGAAATGTCTAAGATGTTGCGAAACCGAGTATGACTAAAGCACGAAAGGAGAATTTGTGGTGTAAGGAGGCGAAAGCAGGCGAAAAGAGGATTAAAAGTTAATATCGGCTATTATAAATGATATGGACATGTATCTTAAATATATTTGGCATTAATATACTGACATAAGCCTGAATATATGAACACATCATTAATGTATTTATGACATTTACAGGAAAACGGATTACTTGCTCCTTTCGCCAAGTAAATCCCGCGAAAGGAACTCTAAGTAATGCAATTGAATGTAGAACTGTGGGTTATTGATAATATGTAATAATTATTTTAATTAATATATAGACATATTTTATGCTAGAGCATGATTTAAGACCCAGTCATAACATTTTACCTCATAGATACACCTTTGCAAACAGGGTAAACCTAGAGTAGACCTAAAATAGATGGCTCCTGTTGAATCTGATTTGTTTACTTATGAACTAATATAGATTTGATGTAAAAGTTTCTGCTATGGTGAAAACTTTCAGTGTTCAAATTTCATTATGAAATGCCATTAATTAATCGTCATAATGTCTCTTAGATAAAAATCCACTGTTACTGTACCTGAGGCAATTTGGATCTTGATGAGATGGCCAGAAACTCTAGGTCCAAAATGTCACGGCTAGAGTTACATAATTATGATGCTCTTTGGCATTTAATTTAGACATACAGTTGAACTTTGATATCTCGAATTGGATAATATACAGTACAAAGTTGTTATGAAATGAATACTATCATGTCTAAAAACCTACTGGAATTTTCAGCATTACATCAGGCCAGCACTAAGATGTGAACTAAAGAAATTGTTCAGATTAGAAATTGAATATCTGTGTGCTTATACCATTATTAAAAAGTGGGCTAATAAATATTCATGACGTCATTATTACTTAAACGAATTTTTAACCTGAAAGGGAATAAAGGGTCCACTGTGAGACTGAAAGGGTTATTGTATAACTAGGGCCACCCGACTAAAATGGCTGCCGTTTCAAGGGCCCTTTGTGATGAAACTGAACAATTCTGTCGTGTTGCTAAGGCCATATGAGTAGATCTAAAACATTTAGACATTTTGTTTACATTACTTAAATATTATATAAAATAGGTTTGATTATTAATCAGTAATACGCGCCATTTCATGCTTTGCATCAATGATTTTCTTGTATTTATTTGGCAGGATAATGGTTAGATTCACTAGATGGTACAGGTCAAGGCCATAGGTTACGTGCTACATGTTAGATAAAACCACGCATGCTAGGATAAAACACAAAACCGCTAAATCGCTGGGTTTCCCCAAAATTAACCCACTATCTCATAGGCTATTTTAGATATATCCTGCTTGAATAAATCTGCTGAAAAGTGTAGCATTTATCCGATAAAAGGAATATATTTAGCATTGTGTAGTTTAATGACCACTGTGATAAATAGAGCATTTGCTATTTATCACCATGATTTCAAAATTGTACTTTTACAGAGACGTCAAATGGCATCAATATGAGGGTAGTTGTCTGTCTTACGGTAGGTAGGTATTTCTACCTAGGTTTCTTCTGTGCTTGTAACAATGTATTTTGTTCCGTGTACGAAAACAAAACGTCTTGGGTCTTCCCCCACCTGTAATTAGCTGGACGTTGCGATATGACTGAAAATAATGTTAACTCAATCCCTCATATTGACGCCTTTTGACGTCTCTGTAGAAGTCACCTGTTGAAACCATTGTGATAAATAGAGCATTTGCTCCTTTTCTCCAGTTTCTTCTCCTTTCCAGTATATTTATTCAAAGTGGTTGGATCTAAATATAGCCTATGAGGTAATGAGTCTAAAAATAGCATATGAGGTAATTGGTTAAGTTGCGTAAAACTCCGATACAAACTAGAAATGTGTCCATATGATACTAATGCCCCCACTTCGGAATTTTTGCCACAGAAAGTAAGGACCATAATCCTGTATGCAACGACTGAAGCAATTCATATGGCTATAGAACTTGACCAAGATATAATGGTCACAAATATTAAAAACTAATACTTTCCAAGAAAGAGTCCGGACAATACATTTCTGAAGTCATTTTTGCCAATAAAGGGTCATAACTCCTAAATTACTGTAGCGATTTACATAGTTATCGAACTTGACCAAGATATAACGGCCACAAACATGTGTGTAAAGTTTAGTGAGGACTGGACAAATGAATTCAAAACGGCTAAAGCGATTTACATGGTTATCGTATTTGACCAAGATATAATTGCCTCAAACATGTGTGTCAAGTTTGGTGAAGACTAGCTAAATACTTCCCAAGAAAGATTCCGGACAATATATTTTTGAAGTCATTTTTGCAGATAAAGGGCTGCAACTCCTAAATGACTGAAGCAATTTACATGGTTATCGTATGTGACCAAGATATATTAGCCTTAAACATGATTGTAAAGTTTGGTGTGGATTGGACAAATACTTTCCAAGAAAGAACCCCGGACACATTCTAGATGTGCGTGCGTGCGTAACTAATCTTGTATTAATTTGCACGTTTATTCGTGCGTTTATTCGTATGTTTATTCATTTGCTTGTTTGCTTACAAGTCTGCTCGCTCGTTCCTATGTTTGCCAGCTGACTTGCTTTATTGCTAAACCTCTACTCCATAAATATGCTTTTATACGTCTTTGCAAACAGAGTAGATCCAACTCAGGCGGCTGCTCTCTTTGCTGATGATGTAATATAGAAATGATTCTACACTTTCTGCTATGGCCAAAACGTCCTGTGCCCATGTCCTACTATAACGGTTAATCTAATTAATATTGATGCAGTAAAGGGTTACACAGCAAGAATAAGCCCCATTTTGGTGATCGCCGCTACAGGGTTTTTTACTGTAATTGAAAATATGTTTAACCTATCTCTCATATAAACAATTTTTCACGCCTTTACAAACAAAATAGATATAGATACTGTTTGCTTAGGAAATTATATAGATCGGATCCAACAATTTTTGTCGAAATATCATTCTGTTCCTTTCATCTTGATTTCTCTTTTCTCTCCCCATTTAACATATCACATGTCTTTGATTTAACAGATATTCAGCAGTTCAATATATTTTGAAACGTTTGCAATTTTCATGAACAACTGCTTTTGTGACGTTTTATATGCCAAGGAGAAGAAATTAAAAGCTCCCAGCTTTTATTCCAATCCTTCTTAGAAACTACGCACATTTATATAAGTTGCAAATTGAAAAACCCCCAGAATGTTTAAACCAAAGAAAGACAGAGCAAAATGCGAGAGAGACAACAGTATCAGATAGGTGACACATGTATTCCTACAGGAGCCGTCTGATCTGGGTCTACTCTGTTTGCAAAGACGTAGAATGGCGTATCGGAGGAGAAAATATGGTTAACGTTACTGTAGTTTAATGCATGAGAAGTCAGTAAAATGTTTAACCCGTTAACTGATAGAGGTGTATTCTCTCTCTCTCTCTTTAGAGAGAGAGAGAGATAGAGAGAGAGAGCGAGAGAGCGAGAGAGAGAAATATAGAGAGAAAGAGACAGAGACAGAGCGACAGAGAGAGTCAAAGAGGGAGACAGATAGAGACAGAGAGAGACAAAGACAGACAGACAGACAGACAGACAGACAGACAGAGACAGAGACAGACAAACAGATAGACATACAGAGACAGACAAAGACAGAGACAAAGACAGAGACAGACACAGAGAGACACACAGAGAGACATAGAGACAGAGAGAGCAAGATAGAGAATGAGAAAGAAAGACAGAGACAGACAGATACAGAGAGACAGAGAGACAGAGACAGAGACAGGGAGACAGAAACAGAGACATACACTCCTAATATTCATGAAGGCACGAATCATTGTATCAATGTTCATGAGGGCGTGGGTTAATTGCATATTACACGTATATTGTTAATATTCGCCCTAATGCTGAGTGCAGGATGTTTCGGGCAAAACAATATCGCCCATGGTCAAATTAATTCTTCAGGAAGTGAATTAAAAAAAAATCACTTATCCCAGGGGGGGTTAATGTACATGTATCAACTTACACATAAAACGTATTTTGTTATAAAAAAAACTCGCCAGATGTCTTTCTGCGATGATCACGGTATTTTCACAGGTAAGTTAAAATAAGATTATTTCTAAGCGTTTTTCGAATTTCTTAACGAGTACTAGACGGTGTTGCATGTAAACAAAGTAAGGACTAAACAAGTATACAAATTCTTAGAAAGGTTAGTTCAATAAAATATGCATTGTTCTGAGACACATTCTTTAACATTTAACCTGCTGAGCAAATTATTTTTACAAAAATTTTCACCTATTACATTTTCAAAATTCAAGCTATAATCAATTTGTCTACCGAAATGCAATCAGGGTGTCAAACAGTTTGGATCCTGATGAGGAGCAGAGTTCTCGGTGTCTAATCTGGATCCAAACTGTTTGCATAGGTATTCACTCAACTGCCCGTAGCAGGCTAACGGTTAAGAACATGCATTTAAGACGTTACCACCTGAATATTTATTTCTAGTTGAAAGTGACGCACTATCCCAATTTTCCGTTTAATTCAAAATTAAAAATTTATATAAATTGTATCATTATCCCAGCAAACAGCATCTTTTAAATCTTTTGCACTCATTGAGATATATGTCTGCAATCTGCAAAATTAAACCCTTTACAAATACAAAAGTTTAATATTATTGAAATAAAGCGTTCGTTGTAGGGACTTCCTCTTTAACTAATATATTCAGTGGATGGCCGTTTCGTCGACCTTCCCGCTCCTAGACCTGATTTTATATAGCAGACCTGAAGTAGTTTCGTCAACCTTATTATTATATAAGGATTAGGATTTCACACCTACGTCGGGGCTATGTATTGATATTAGCTTTTCAAATAGCAAACTGCCGAATCATAGTTCAAACCCAGATCAAGATCATGTTTTTTATAGAAAAGTGGGAGGTTCTATGTATATAATTTTTCCTGCATTTTGGTTTAATGGCACTGCGACACATTGTGTTCATAATGTGCAGGTGTAATATCGTTGGTGAACAGACAAGAGGCAGTTCTGTGAAAGTTGTTTGTATATGTATGTGTGTGTGTGTGTGTGTGTGTGTGTGCTCGTGCACTTCATGCATGCTTCTTGTGTTGCTGTGTGGCATCGCTTGTCTGACCTCTGTTCTATAATTGTAATGTACCAATTCAGAGCCACAAATACAGGATGTATTTTAAGTATTAACCCTTCCCTTGCTGAATTTTAAAATACATGTATCCTTCTTTACCCATGCCCTGTTGTATAATTACAAATGTATTCACTGTATACACGTATTTCGCTGTGCAATCACTAATGTGGAGTGCACTAGTTGCACAATCAATTTGTAAATAGTGCAGACCCTGATGAGACAGCTCCTGCAGGAGCTGTCGCATCTGGGTCTTCACTAATTGCAGGTAGGTATATTGACGTGAATAGCAAGCGAAGGGTTAAGTATTAAAATTGTCATTTCTCTGACAAACTCTATGTTGTGGTTACTCCTTAGAATTGTAAAACATAGACATACTTGATTTGTTGTTATCCCTGCCTTAATAATTATATAAGACAGTTGGCACTGTTATATTGACCAACACAACCCATATAGGCTGTAATACGTAATTTCGTCGTCCAGAGTAAGCCTAGTGTACATCTAATAGTGTTTCAGTTGAACCGGTCTAATGTGACCACTCAAAAAGGTCTTATTCTAGAGCGCCAAGAAAAGGACTTCTTTAAAAGTGGCACTGAGGCCCCTCAACAGCACTGGCAAAAGACACGAATTTAGTTATGTTGAAAAATAATACAAAATGTTTGCCAAATGTCAGATATTTATATTTAACCCATTCCCGCATATTGACGCCTTTTGACGCCTCTGTAAAAGTCATTTTATGAAACCATTGTGATAAATAGAGCATTTGCTCCACAGGAGCAAATGCTCTATTTATCACAATGGTTTCAAAACTATACAATTCTGAAAATTTCCTTTTCTCCAGTTTATGCTCCTTTTTGGTAGATTTAATCAAAGAGGTTAGGTCTAAAAATAGCCTAAGTGGGAATGGGTTAAAACACTTATCAATCAGTCCTCGTAGTATATAAACTGGCAATCTGGTATCTGATTAAAGTGGGCAGTAAAGTCAAATAATAGTTACAAATAATTACAATTTTTAAACAAATTAACTACTCGTGAACGTTTTTAAATATAAAATCCGAACTCCAATGTATTTAGCAACACATATAGTTACAATTATTTCTCACATATGAATATTTGTCACAATACATTTTATTCATACTGCGGCTTATCTTGATACAATATACACAACATCAGTGTGCGCTGTAGACACGTAAAATGAAAACATATGAGAAATGAAAACAGATTTCAAATCCCGTTAAGAAAGGGGACATCGCAACGAGAAATGAAATATTTTTTTTCAAATCACGTTAAAAGTTTTTGGCTGCGTAACGCAATTTGAAAAATATTTCAAATTCCGTGGAACCTGTGCCTATCGTATATTGTGTTTATTTAATACAAATTGAAAAAAGTTAATATAAAATAAATAAGTAGCAGCATATAGATTGAATACAATACTAACAGAAACTACATTATATGTATTATTATTTATATATTATACTTAATATTAGTAATAATGAACTAAAACCGATATATAGTTCAAACACTTCTATGTCACGACGCACGTGCGATTTGCACTAGCACGAGAAACTACATATAGACTGCCTAACTGTAGATGAATCGGTTTTAGATACGGGATTTCCTTCTTTTGAAGTTTCCGGTTTTTAGCACATCTGAGTATACTCAGTTGAGAGTTTGTTATCACTGTCCGATGTCCATCCGCCCACTCGCCCGCCGGCCCGTCCATTCGTATGTCAGTCCCTCCGTGCTTTAAACGGATTATTCCTGCCAAATACCCTTTCAATTGGACTGTTAATTTTGGAGATCGTTTTAAACATGTTCAATATAGACACATATGGAAATTTAGCCCTGTCCCTGGTGGCCAAGTTTTCTTGCATATTAACTTAATTTTAGTAATTATGAAAGTTGACCACCAGAAGACTATGCCTACCAAATACTATTCAGATTCGTTCATCGATTTTGGAGAAAGAGATATTTTCCTCTATACTCATAAAAGGCAATTTAGCCCCAACCCTGGTGACTTGTTTTTTTTATCAGGTATCGGCATGGTTTTAGCAATGTTGATTAAAGGTTGCCAAGCGACTATTCCGACCAATTCCATTCAAACTGGAACACCAGTTTTGGAGAGGAAGGCTGTTAAGGTTTTCTATATAGTTCAATAAGAAAATCTAGCCCAGTCCCCTCACGGTCATATGTTTTGAGATATCAACATGAGTGAAGCAATTTAGGCAAAATGTCACTAGAAGACTATTCCTTTCAAATATCGTTAGTTCTGGCCACTGGTTTTAGAACAAAATATAATTAAACATTTATTTTGGTTTCCATGACAATCAATGTTCAACGAATTAATTTAGCAGCTTTGTCAGACCACGATACTTACATCATTTATGTACAGTTTGGTTACATTCTGTCTTATGAATTTGGAGGAGATGCCGTTTAAAGCACGGGCGGATACATCCGGAAACTACGAAAGAAATGTAGCCGGGTAGAAACAGTTGATAGGCTTAGACTGTGCGGCTTGATAGCGCATTCGGTAGAGTGTTGGCATGGTAAGCCAAGACCAAAGGCCTTGGGTTCAAGGCCCTGGGTTCGAGTCCAAGTCGAATCATAATTTTTTCACTGTGTTACAGAAGTAATTATGTTAAATCCCGGCTTTAAAAAATAGATTCATCTGCAGCTATGTAGCCTATATCTATTTTCTTGTGCTAGTGCAAATCGCATGTGCATCGTGACATAGAAGTGTCTGAACTATAAGTCGGTTTTAGTTCATTATTACTAATATGAACTATAATGAGTAAATAATAATACATATAATGAAGTTTCCGTTAGTATTGTATTTAATTTATATGCTGCTACTTATTTATTTTATATCAACTTTTTTTCTCCAATGTGCATTAAATAAACACTATATACGATAGGCACAGGGTCCACGGAATTTGAAATATTTTTCAAACTTCGTTACGTTGCCGAAATGTTTTATTTCTCGTTATGATGTCCCCTTTCTTAACGGGATTTGAAATATTTTTTTAATTTCTCGTATTTTTCATTTTATGTGTCTACAGTGTTCATCAGCTGATAATACACAAATTAAAGCTATTGCGTCTACTGTTGAATTTACCCTAGATCCATACACAGGGGTCGATGAGGAAGGAGAGCGACATGTCACTGTAAATTAACACATGTATAAACTGAACACATACATGGAGATCGATGAGGAAGGAGAGCGACATGTCACTGTAAATTAACACATGTATAAACTGAACACATACATGGAGATCGATGAGGAGGGAGAGCGACATGTCACTGTAAATTAACACATGTATAAACTGAACACATACATGGAGATCGATGAGGTGGGAGAGCGACATGTCACTGTAAATTAACACATGTATAAACTGAACACATACATGGAGATCGATGAGGAGGGAGAGAGGCATGCCACTGTTAATTAACACGTATAAACTGAACACATACATGGAGATCCATGAGGAGGGAGAGAGGCATGCCACTGTAAATTAACACATGTATAAACTGAACACATACATGTACACAGGGATCGATGAGGAGGGAGAGCGATATGTCACTGTTAACCCATTCCCGCATATTGACGCGTTTGACGCTTCTGTAAAAGTCACTGTATGAAACCATTGTGATAAATAGAGCATTTGCTCCACAGGAGCAAATGCTCTATTTATCACAATGGTTTCCAAACTACACAATTCTGAAAATTTCCTTGTCTCTAGTTAATGCTCCTTTTTGGTAGATTTCATCAAAGAGGTTAGGTCTAAAAATAGCCTAAGTGGGAATGGGTTAATTAACACATTTATGAGGTGAACACATACATAGGTATTCATGAAGATGGAGAGAGACATGCCACTGTTAATAAACACATCTATTAGGTGAACACATACACAGAGATCCAGGGAGGGATAGAGATTTGGCACTGTTAATTAACACATGTATAAACTGAACACATACATGGAGATCCATGAGGAGGGAGAGCGACATCTCACTGTTAATTAACACATTTATGAGGTGAACACATACATAGGTATTCATGAAGAGGGGGAGAGACATGCCACCGTTAATTAACACATTCATGAGGTGAACACATACGTAGGTATTCATGAAGATGGAGAGAGACATGCCACTGTTAATTAACACATTTATGAGGTGAACACATGCACATGAATCCATGAGGAGGGACAGAGAGAGATGCCATCGTTCATAGCACATGTATAAGGTGAACATATACATAGATCAGGTGTGTACATTTAACCGTTTAAACCCTTTACTGACAGCCATGTTTTATTCATTACGTGAACCATATATAAAGAGAGTATTTGAACTTTTAAAATCATCATTCTTCCACTAAAGTCTGTGTCCCTATGCAGGGTGAAAGAGAATGAATAAATATAATAGGATATAGGAGCTTTTTTGCATAATTTTCATCATGCATGAAACTGCCATCTGTCTTCTGCACTCTGAGCAACTGATGTCTGCAAATATTGTCGTCTGTTGCAATTCTGAAGATATTTGTTTTCGTTCATATCTTTTCAGAAACAAACATCAAAATGACAAACAGTTTGGAACCTTGGTGAGATGTCAAGTTACTCGGCATCTGGTCTGGATCCAAACTGTTTGGAAAGGTTATTATATATGCTGAAAACCAAACCAATAGCATCTGGAACAAAACTCATACCTGTTTAGAGGAATAGTTGTTTATTTCAGAAATCAGTTGTTTAATGTACTTGATATGTTCAATGGTTCACCTACACCTTTCGTAACACTTTCAGCAGATGATCGTCATGGGTTATGTCCTCGCATAACATTTCTTATAAAAATGTATATCAACAGGAAAGTTTTGTATCAGACATAAAAGATCCTTTACTCGCAGCTATCCTTTAAAATTGACTGTCACAAGGCATGAAACATCACGTAAAAACATCGCATGTATTTCTGGATTTCCAAATGTTCACATTGCCTTCGTTAAGAGTTTCAAATATCGTTTTCAACAAAATGATATCTTGTTAAAGTAGTTTCCTCATTCTGCAATCATTTTAACATTTCCAATGTATCTCTCAACCAAACTTACTAAATAATTTTGCTGCCTAGTTTATCTAACAATCTTGGTGATATTCAGTGATCATAGTAAACTTAAGCTAACCATTTTCCATAATTGTTTGCTTTATAAGAGAAAGACTGGTGTCTGTCGAAAATTTCAACATCTATTACTGTTCTCATAAATATTCATACGTATGCAAATTAGTTTATATCAGAAAAGTAATATTTACTATTAAAGCAATGCATCATATCTATATTTGTAACAATTGATTTCATGATTCATCAAAAATAACTGAGATCTAGCGGAGTATTACAGTTGGATTTCAAATTTCCAAAATTTGTGAAAGGGTCGGTTACCATGGAAACCGTTACAATCTTACTTACAGTTCATTGGGTATCAATTAAGATGATTAGCTTTCTGAGTATTTTGTCATCATTTTAAACTACATTTGAAGTTGTTTTCTGATATTGGTAGGATAAAAATTGAGAGGTTTACGTTATTTTTGTATATTTTTGTTATTTTTTAATTATTCTCATTAATATTCATGTGTATGCAAATAAGGTAATTCCTAATTATAGCTTTTAAACCAAAGCACACTATCTTAGCTTTAATTTGGTACCAGTTTTATGCAGTTAGCACAAATACTTCCTGTGATATGGAAGATTTTTGCAGGTAGGTGTCGACTAACAAAACTCTGTGAACAGAGTTAAAAACTATGTGAACAGTTAAAAAGTTACTTAGAGTCCTCAGATTTGATATTTTGTTTTCTGAGAATTTTGTCATCAGGTTAAACTGCATTTGAAATTGTTTTTTAATATTTGAAGGATAAAAAGTGAATAGTTTACATTATTTACGTTATTTCTATATTGTTTTTACTATTTTTAATGTTCTCATTAATATTCATGAATATGCAAATAGGGTAATAAAAAAACAAACTGCGAATAAAAGCACAATGTCCTATCTCTAATTTGGTACCAGTTTTATGGGTTTTGAACAAAAACTGGCTGTGATATGGACGATTTTGCAGGTACGGACCATCATTCCGAAAACTAGGGTGTTGCCATGGAAACGGTGAAAATGGTGCTTAAAATTAATGCTATGGCCCTCAAATTGGATATTTTGTTTCCTGGGGGTTTCTTCATCATGTTAAACTGCATTTGAAGTTATTTTCTGATATTTGTAGGATAAAAAAAAATGAAAGGTTTACGTTATTCCTATATTTTTTTTTACTAATTTTAATGTTCTCATTAATATTCATGAGTATGCAAATATGGTAATTTAAAACAACAGTTAGAAATAAAAGCACAATGTCTTATCTTCCATTTGGTACCAGTTTTATAGTTTTAGGACAAAAACTGGCTGTGATATGGGCGAATTTGTAGGTATGGGTCATCATTACGAAAACTTGGGGGTTGCCATGGAAACGGTTAAAATACACATAACCTAAAAGAATTTAAGTTTGAGTACATTCGCGGTTCTGATTCAGGACACTTTTCTGAACATTTTGGTACTCATGAAAAAAAGTCTAGGGGGGTGCACGGTAGGCACTACTGGCTCCCCGAGTATTAAGTTGACCACGTTATATGTGGAGTGTCTGTTGTCTATGCTTATTTTTAATATATTCAACAATTATTTGAATATTCAGTCGGTGGTTTTTTTTAAGTAACCACCTGTAATTTAAGACTCCCATAAAAAAATGACAGCATAAGAAATGTTCTACGGTACACCGATATCTCGAACTCGGATAACTCGAACTTTGGGATAACTCGAACAAAAAGTTTTTTGCCCTTCCAAAACTTTATTATTGGACATACCCATTTTCTCACTTTGTTCATCAAATATGTTAAACAATTCATTAAAAAGGGATATGATCCTGTAGTACTACAACATACTGCATGTTTGGTTGTGAACCCTTTTACAGTTGGCAATCACGCTGGCCTCTTTGCATGTACGCCGACAAGAAAGGTTTAGTACTCTATGAAGGCGACCTCTTAAATCCAGAAATGGAAGGAGAACGTCGGATATCTGTACTATTTCATTTTTGTCGTACCCTTCATTACTTTTCTACAGTTACTCTGTTTGCAGCTCAATCATTGAGTACACTAGCGATAGGTGGATACAGTATGTTCACTTAAATGTTTTCGTTATACATGCACTTTACCACTGTATTTGCCGTCGCGGTTGTTGTAGATTAGTCGGAGAGGGGATACGTTTATTTACACTGTGTGTCTTTTAGGGTGGGGATGGAATAAGTGTGAGGTTGGGCGCCCATAAACCGGTTTAACCCCCCAGCGACTTTTGTCACTGACCGTTCCAAGGCGGTACTTCCATCTTCCTCCTATTGTATGTTTGTTTTGTCTTTGTGCGTCTCTTGTTGTTTTTATAGTTATGTACATTTGCTGTTTCCTTGTGTTGCTGTTCGGGCGACTGTTTGTTCTGTATGTGGTGTTTCCTGCATGACTCATTTTTGTACAATTACAATACAGAATTGCTCTAAACTGTATCGCTATAGATATCTAGAAACACGCGTTCAGCTTAATACAGGTCTAAAATAATGCTGAAAGCTCCTACAGGATCTTTCAGCATTACTTTAGACCTGTATTAAGCTGTGAACTCGAGAAATTGTTCAGATTAGACACTTCTGTTATCTCAAACTAATTTGTATGGCCCCTTGAAGTTCGAGTTATCGAAGGAAGTTCAACTGCACATATCTTGGTCTGAAACCTCCATATCCATCGTGCAACAGCAATCTTGCTGAACCTGTTATTGATTATCAACTTAACCAGGTCATTTAATATTTTTTCATCGCTGTCATATTATACCAACTGTGACCTACTTTAATTTAGCCTACAAAAGCTTCTGGCATGACATCGTGCCAAACAAACTTCTAGTAGTCAAAATTCACCAGAACAGACGATGCTAATATACCATAGCCCCAACACCCCCCCCCCCCCCAAAAAAAAAAAAAATCAATAAAAAAAATCAAAATATATACATAATTGCTTCTCAAAACTGATCTGTCATATTTGTTATTTGCTTCTGATTCATTTAACCCATTCCCTCATATTGACGACCTTTGACGACTCTGTAAAAGTCATTTTGTGAAACCATTGTGATAAATAGAGCATTTGCTCCTATAGGAGCAAATGCTCTATTTATCACAATGGTTTCAAACTACAAAATTATAAATGTTTCCTTTTCTCTAGTTAATACTCCTTTTCGGTAGATTTATTCAAAGTTGATGGATCTAAAAATAGCCTATGAGGTAATGGGTTAAGCTTTTGAGTAACTATTGACCCTGTATCTAATAGCTTAGATTCTGATTGATGAGACATCGAAAAGTCTCTTATACAAATCTCTTATACGACCATTTAATGAATAAGCATGGGTGTCTTTATAAGCAGGTGGTTGCTTAATGCAGGACAAAGGTAATGCAGAAAGCTCTTTAGAGTTCTTCCAACAGCCATTTTCACCCACTTTCAGAATATATTTACAACTACAGGGAGAGAGGAGAGAAAATTGACATTGACATTTTGATTGTGCTGATAATAGCCACACTGCTTTTAAACTTTTCACACAGAAGTGAGTAAGTTGAGATATCTGAAGGGACTGAAACTAGCACACCCTGTTTCCAACGACAGTGCATTCGCAGTTTCTCTTCTCATTGGAGCGGATTATTACTGGAAAAATGTGCAAAACAGAGTTGTGAGGGGCAACGGGCTTATTGCGGTCAAGTCGAAACTTGGCTACTTACTGTCAGGAACACCTCCAATGTATAACCCCCCCCCCAGAAAATGTGATTATTAATGTGCTTACAACACCCCCGCACAGATATGATATTGAGAACCAACAAAAGTTAAAGATATATCAAAACGACGTTATATTGTTTTCTGACGTGAAATGTTAAGCAAAGGTGCCATGGAAACAGGACCGTTCTTTGACTTACACATCTTCTGGTTACATGGACGCAGAACCGTTGACGCCAGCACACCTTCTTCATGGACGGCGTCTCACAACGTTACCATACACAGAGGACACCATAGACGCCAACACGGTTGCATCTGTTACAAGCGACGGTTCCACGACTACCAACGGGCCCGATGACAGTGGGACATTATCAGTCACTTCCAGAAGCGGTGGAAGTCTGAGTATCTCACCGCACTGACAGAATATCACCAGAAGACTGGGCACAACCGGCAGACAGTCATGGAGGTCGACGTGGTCTAGATTTACGATGATCGACCACGATCCACTTGGAAGATGGCCGTCATTCAGCAGCTGATAACCGGTAACGACGGGCTGGTCCGCGCTGCTAAACTGAAGACCCAACACGGTGAGACGACGAGGCCAATGGCCAGACTATATCCATGGGAAGATATATAGAGACGATTATAGGATATGAATCGTGCAACAATGATATATAGTGCTTTAATTTAGGACTAAGTACTCTAAATAGGGCAGTGATTAGGACTGGACAACATAGCATACTCTTGCTTGTAATTTACATTTACGTTTCATTATTTCAGCCTTCATTACATTTGCATATGATAATTGATTACTTTATTACTTTCGCGGCCGGGAGAATTTCGGAAAACGTCTACACGAGGCGACGTCTTGGTGCCAATAAATCAAGTTAGTAGTGTAACGTCATTTATTGTTTATCAACATATTTGAGAAGAAAGAAGATTAAAAAGGCTACGAACCAACACAAACACGAATTTACTAATCATTTTCCTTTACCATTTTGCCAACACGAAACTGGAAGAAAAATGAGCGATGAAAAACTAATTTTACAAACGAAAATACTAATTTTACAAATGAAAAGTATTTAGCACCGAAATATATACATGTATAATAGTTTTAGCAAGAGTATTTCTGTTCTTTCAGGTTCATTGACGTAATATAACTTACACCCTGTAGACCAAACAAGATGAAAAGATATAAGTTTCTTCTGATATTGATTGCAACTTGCACAGTTGCGTCCATGTTTATAGCTTTTCTGGCACCATCACCAACAGACCAAAGAGTTTACAGAAACATTGTTTTCCAAAACAAAATTTTAATTGGCTCCAACAACCATAGTAATTTCGAAAATGAACAATCGTCATTCAAGTTTGATGAATATATCCACGGTCTATTCGACTATACGCACAGGTTAAACACATCGAAACTTAACGCGTGTCATATTCACGAAAGAATCGTCACCTTCTCTGAAACTACTGATGCCAATAAATATCATACATATAATCTTTTGACACCGAAATGGCAGACAAGGCCGAGAAGGATGTCATATTTCGTATCAACTGTTTTACGATTACGCCTCTATAAGGAAGACAAGGCGAAATGGACGATGGCGGAACTGAAACAATGGATCCACTATCAACTTTGGGCTGGTGCTGAACACATTTACATCTGTAATCATTATCTGAGTAGGGAAGAACGCATTGTGGATGATTTAGCCAAATACTCACAGGCTGGTGTAGTAACTGTGATTGACTGGGTCCACATTGAAGCCGTTCCAGGTAAGTTCCAAAACCACACGACTTGTGACAAAAATGGATACCTCACGAGTGTTGACAGAAATGGATACCTTCTGCTGTTGTGGACTTCTTTACTGCATTTACTCTTATTTAACATGTATAGTAAACCCCCTCTCAACTGTAATTCTAGCTGCGAAAGATGTAGATACTGTTAGGCAGGTGGCTGCTTAATGCAGGGTAAAGTCATGCAGAAAGCTGCTAGATGAGCTTTCTGCATGATGTTCATTCTGCATTAAGCTGCAACCTGTTTCCAAGATCGATATTTATACTAAATGTAACGTCTAGTTTAAAGAGGTTTTACTGTGTAAGGCCTTAACTCTTTTTCTCAATAACATGAATTTTGACGACTTTGCAAACAGAGTAGACCCAGATCGAATTACTCCTGTAGTAAATTTCATACAATAATTTGCTTTTTATTAGCTATTTTACTGTACATAACTTGTTTTTACAAATTTTGTGATCTGATATATTTTTATATTTTTTTTTACTTGGCGACACTTCGAGATAGAAACGCTTTGCATATTTGTCACAGTTGCTGTTATGCTATGCTTTACATTTTGTCCTGTGTTTACCGTCTTCTATGTTGTTGCAAGGTCCGTTGGGGATAACCTTTGTTAACCCTTTAACTGTCAATGTCGCAAAATGCGCCACGACAAATAGTGCAGTCCAAGATCGGCGACCTCATTATTTTCTCAAACTCAGTTTCAACATCTGTGCTTTATTCCTTTGAAATTTGGATTTATTAATCTTATTTCCTTTTTTACCGAATGATTGAACACAATTTGATTGCAGCCAGGGTTAAAAGAGGGTGACTTTAAGTGTGCGGTTAGAAACGTCCGTGAACCGGTTCACCCCAACAGTGGTAGTTTTGTCACTGATCGTTGCAAGGTGGTACTTTCTTTGTCACCTTTACTTTTATGTTTGTATTGTGCCTTTGTACCTGTGCGTTTGTTGACATTTGAAATGTTTATCTCTTTTACTTTTGCTTTTGTTGATGCTTTAGGTGTTCATCTCGCGCGCGAGCACGCGGCGTGTATGTATGAATGTATGTATGTATGTAAGTGTAAGTGTGTGTGTGTGTGGGGGGGGGGGGGGGTGCGCGCGTGTGTGTGTGCTTGTATGTGAGCATGTGTTTGTTTGTGTAGTTGTGTATGTGGCATGCTTTCTTTCGGTGTTTGGGTGGTGGTTGCGCCTTGTGTGTGGCTTTTCCTGCTTGACTTTACTACGTTTTCATAGATAATCACAGTTTATACTATAGAAATGAAATATCAAATTTGAAAATCAATATAAGAGTATCAGTTGGTTGCTATTTTGTACTGCATTGTATCATTTCATTTAAGTTATCCATTGTAGGAACACCACATTATCATGAAAATATCATGAGAAATCAGATTATGTGCTATAATCACGTACTGGAAAAGTGGGGCCACCTGTCTGTTTGGATGTACACGTTTGACATGGACGAAAATCCGTACTGCCCTAAGGACCATTGTGAGGGATTTCTGACCCGTTACTTACAAAATCCAACTAGTGATACGGAACAGTTAGCAGGTCTTCTCTTGCTTGAAAACTTCACTCTTAAGGGCCAAGGTGATCGCAGTCGTCATCAACACTATGAGAGAATAAACAGGATAACACCCCAGTCTGCTAATGGTTTGGTTAAGCCTATATTTAGAACAAACTGGACGCGAAAAGTGGGAATTCACGAGGCTACACTATTGAAAGGGATGACAATTCGTGTTGCACCGTCTAAAATGAAGATGTTGCATTACTGGGGCGCTAGAACTCAGAATTGGGGCCCTGATACAGAGGATATGTTCAGATCCACGGTTGAGTTCAATGACGTGAGGGAATCTATAGCAATAGTGATACACCATTCACTTTTAGCCTTTGGGGAGTTCGATGGTTTCAGCAATACCACTGGTCCTTGACTTACAGTTTTAACCCCTTGCACACTGAACGTGACCTGGCTGGCGGTTGGAGTCTGACGATCTCATCGGAATCCAAGGTGTTTAACACTTGGTCAATGGTTTCTCAAATGTTAGGTCTGATAGGAAGCTCATTTATTACTGTCATAGTATTACGTCTAAACGTATTCATGAAATGGTCACGTGCCTGGCACCTGTGGGGTTATTATTTATTATACATTATATTTATTTGGCAGGATAATGGTTAAATGTACTAGATGATACAGGTCAATGCCATAGGTCACGTGCTTCATGTAAGATAAAAACCACTCATACAGTCTAGGATAAAACACAAAACCACTAAATCGCTGGGTTTTCCCAAAATTAACCCACTATCTCATAGTCTATTTTTAGATATATCCTGCTTGAATAAATCTACTGAAAAGTATCATTTAGCAAATACTCTATTTATCACCATGATTTCAAAATTGTACTTTTGCAGAGACGTCAGATAGTATCAATATGAGGGAACGGGCTGCACTAGAACTGATAGTTACCTGACCTATGGTAGGTAGGTATTTCTACCTAGGTTTCTTCTGTACTTGTAGCAATGTATTTTGTTCCGTGAACGAAATTAAAACTTCTTGGGTCTTCCCCCACCTGTAATTAGCTGGACGTTGCGATATGACTGAAATATTGTTAACCCATTCCCTCATATTGACGCCTTTTGACGTCTCTGCAGAAGTCACCTGTTGAAACCGTTGTGATAAATAGAACATTTGCTCCTGAGTTCAGAATATCTACCAACGGCTACGAATCAACTACGATTCAATTACGATTCCTAAGAAAGCACTACGAATGTGTTACGAATTAACTGCGATCATTTTGATTCGGGAGTTCGTGGTCAAAATTTTGAACAGCTCAAAACTTTTGTCACGAATTCCCGATTGCTCAAGAATTGCAAGAACTGATTACGAATATGTACGAATCAGTTACGAACTGCACGAACTGATTTCGATTCCACTTTGAATCCTAAAATTTGTCAATTCGCGGCGATTCATGGGATTCATGATCTGACGGTATACTTATCTATAAAAGAGTATCCCCTATCCAGCCGATCGAACAACTTGAGTCCAGATCAGACATAGAGTCACTCGGACATTAGTGTTACTGGAGTCAGTCGGACATTAGTGTTACTGGAGTCAGTCGGACATTAGTGTTACTGGAGTCAGTCGGACATTAGTGTTACCCTTCCCCTCGTATCAACGCGGTTTCACGCATTTGCAAAAACAGCAGACCAAGGTCAGACTGCTCCTATAGGAACCGTCTGATCAGTGTCTGGTCTGTTTGCTTTTGACATGATACAGGTCTGATGCTACTGTTGTTGTCAAACACATCCTTGAAAAGTTTATATTACAGCAATTCGGCTATTGAATATTCATGACGTCATTATTTCTTTCATGAATATTGAACAGGGAAAGGGTTAACAAATGATTCAAAAACCATTTCAAATTTCAATACCTACTGAATATTCATGAACAAAAATAGTTATAATAAAATATGGGAGGTGACAATGTAGCAATTTTAGAAACTAAAGAAACAGTTCTATAGAAGTTCATTAGCAAACAGAACATACCCTGATCAGACGACTCCTATAGCAGCCGTCTGGCCTGGTCTACTCTGTTTGCAAATGCGCGAAAAAGCGTGAATATGAAGGAAAGGGTTAACAAATCGGAAGTAAGTAAAATTTACAGCTGATCAGGTGTTGAGCAGACATTATGTTTCTTTGGCAGGATAAATGTACTAGATGAAACAAGTCAAGGTCACGTGCTACATGTAAAACAAAACCATTCACACAGATACTCTGACAAAACAATAAACCGCTTAACCCTTTCCTTGTTCTATTTTTTCCCAAGTTTCAATACCTACTGAATATTCATTAACAAAAAAGTTATAATGAAATATGGAAGGTGGAACACTGTAGCTATTTAGAATGTATAGAAACATATCTATCAAATTCCATAAGCAAACAGAGCAGACCCTGATCAGACGGTTCCTCTGGGAACCGTCTGATCTGGGTCTACTCTGTTTGCAAATGCGTGAGAACACATTTATATGAGGGAAAGGGTTAAACGTTCGGTTTTAACCCATTATCTCATAGGCTAATTTTATACCTAACTCGTTTGAATAAATCTAAAATGGAGCATTTACTAGATAAAAGGAACATCTGTAGTTTAATAACCATTGTGATAAATAGAGCATTTGCTCCTGTTGAGAAAATGCTCTATTTATCACAATGGTTTAAAACATGTACTATTACAGAGGCGTCAAAATGCATCAATATGAGCGAACGTGTTGCACTAGAACTGATAGCTATCTGGCTTACGATAGGTGGATATTTCTACCTAGGTTTTTCTGTGCTTGTAACAATGCATTTTGTTCCTTGTACGAAACAAAAACGTTTGGGTCTTCCCCCACATGTATTTGGCTGGACGTTGCAACAAATGTTCTATTTATCACAATGGTTTCAAACTACAAAATTCTGAAAGTTTCCTGTTCCCTAGTTAATGATCCTTTTCGGTTGATTTATTCAAAGTGGTTGGATCTAAAAATAATGGATTAAGTGGCGTAAAACTCCGATACAAACAACTAAATAATGTAACTAATCGTGTGTTAGTTTGCATGCTAGTTTATTCGTGCGTTTTTCGTGCGTTTATTTGTGCGCTTTTAGCGAGTTTATTCGTTTGCCTGTTTGCTTGTGCGCTCGCTCATTCGTATACTTGGCAGCTGACTTGCTTTGTTGCTTAATCCTTTGCACCCTAACTCCTTTGCAAACAGTGTAGACCCAAATCAGACGGCTGCTTTAGAAGCCGTCTGATCATGGTCTGTTCTGTTTGCATAATATTATGAAATTATATAGTTCTAATCCTACAGTTTCTGCCCCAAAAGGCAGTTGTTTATGTACCATGGTCAAAATTAAGTTGATTAATATTCATATATACATTATTTCTTACATAAATATTCATATATATTTCTTAAATAAATATTCATGGAGTATTAGGGCAATCTTTTTATGTGATAGAGACAAGTTTATGCGCATTTGAAATCGGAGTAGACACAGATCTCACAACTAATTTCCAGTAAGAGCGATCTGGTCTGAGTCTACATTGTATGCTCAGATCAGAAAGCGTAGTTCCAGTAAGATCCCTCTGAATTATTCAGCGTACAGGAATGCAGTATAAGCGCTCTTATACAGCATCTATATGAATAAACATACATGTATATGTATTTAACCCTTTCCTTCATGAATACGGCTTTCTATGCCTCTGTAATAGTCACTTCTTGAAACCATTGTGATAAATAGAGCATTTGCTCCTATAGGAGCAAATGCTCTATTTATTACAATGGTTTCAAACTACAAAATTATAATAATTTCATTTTCTCTAGTTAATGCTCCTTTTCGGTAGATGCACCCAAAGAGGTTGGATATAACCATAGCGTATGGGTTAACAACAGGTGGTTGTTTAATGCAGGATGAAAGTGACGCAGGACGGTCCTGCTGTTAGCTATTCCCACTTGGGCTACTTTTAGACCTAACCTCTTTGAACAAATCTACCAAAAAGGAGCATTTACTAGAGAAAAGGAACTTTTTTTAAAAAAAAAATTGTGTAGTATTGAAGCCATTCTGATAAATAGAGCAAATGCTCTATTTATCTGAATAGTTTCAAAGGCGTCAATAAGTGGGAATTGGTTAACGTATCATAGACCTAAACCTTTTTACTCCATAAATACGCCTTTCAACGCAAACATAGTAGACCCAAATCAGACGGATCCTATAGGAACCGTCTGATCAGGGTCTACTCTGTTTGTTTATGATATACATGTAATTTAGATCTGATTCTACACTTTCTAACTTTCTGCTATGACCAAAACTTCATGCGTCCAAGTCCTTTTATAACGTTTAGTCGTCTAATAAATATTCATGAGGTTATTATTTCTTAAATAAATATTCGTTGAATAAAGGGCTAAATGCTAAGAATTACAGTTGAACTTCGATATCTCGAACTTCTAGGTACCATAAAATCTGACCATTATATCAAGTTAACAGCTTAATACAGGTCTAAAGTACTGCTGAAAGCTCCTGTAGGAGCTATCATCATTACTTTAGACCTGCATTAAACTGTCACATGTGTTTCTTCTAGATATATGTAGTGATATATTTTAAAACAATTTTGTTTTGAACCTTTTGGAAGGACATAACTTTTTAGTTCGAGTTATCCGAGGTTCGAGTTATCCGAGTACGAGATATCGAATTTCAACTGAAGTCCCTTCTTAGTGGTCGCACTATAAGGGATTTACTGTAATTGGAAAAACGTTTAGCATGTCTCTCATTTAAACTACAGTAAAACCCCGCTAATGCGACCACCTAAAAGAGGTATTATTCGGGGTGCTTGATGCAGGTAAAAGCTTAATGCAGGACAAAAGTTATGCAGAAAGCTCCTAGAGGAGCTTTCCGCATTACTTTTGTCCTGTATTAAGCAACCACCTGCTTATAAAAACACTCATGCTTATTCATTAAGTGGTCGTATTAGAGGGGTTATACTGTATTTATCACGCATTTACAAACAGAGTAGACCCAACTCATACGGCTCCTCTTTGCTTCTGAAATTATAAAGATCTGAACTATTTACCATTGAACTATTTACCCTTATAAAATAAAGTCAATTAAGATTCACGAATTGATCAATTCATGTATAAATGTCTATAAGGGATAGGGTGTAAGTGAATGAAGAATGCAAAAAAATGCATTTATGTTTTGTAAGTTCCTTTTTCATTGTATGAATTTCTCGATAGTAATTTACCGTAATGGATATTGCAGGTACGTATATAAACAACTTGATTACTAACCAACACAATAGAACCGTCGTGCGGTATTGGTTTGTAATATGTTTAGATCGGCGAATATTTAACCCTTTCGCTGCCAAACCCTGTCGTCTGCTAACTTTGTCGTCTGCTACAAATTTTCATTCTTTTGATTTTCTCCATTTTTGTTTCAAAACATAGTAACAGTAACAAACAGTTTGGATCCTGATGAGACGCCGAGTTACTCGGCGTCTCATCTGGATCCAAACTGTTTGCATAGGTAATCACAGGTCAGACATTGGCAGCGAAAGGGTTAACATGTACAGATTATAATGTTGTCATTTGATTTAAAACTACATTTACATGTATTTGATTTCAAACATAGTCGATCGTGTATTAGTATTGTCTTAAATTTAATAGTAGTGTAAACATTGGCTAATTAAGTGTTAAAGGAATTTTATGGTCGGATATCTTAACCTTTCTGATGAAGCGACCTGGGGTGGGGGTGGGTTTGCAAACAGTTTGGATCCAGATAAAGTACCGAATGAGTCGGTGTCTTATCAGGATCCAATCTGTTTCGACATGCGGTCAATAGTTTAACCCTCTACTTCATGAATATTAATGGAAGAAATAATTACACCATGTATATTAATTACATTAATTGTTATAATAATACATTGTCATTGGCAAGTTTGGTCATGGCAGAAACTGAAACTATATCAGTATTATATTATAAGCAAACATAGCAGACCCTGATCAAACGGCTCCAACAGGAGCCGTCTGATCTGGGTCTACTCTGTTTGCAAAGGCGTAGAAAGACCCGTATGTATGGAGTAAAGGGTTAAGCAAGTTTATCGCCCCAGAAATCAGTAGGGAAACGTTCAACCATTTCACTGATAAAGGTGTATTCTGATAACTTTGCGAACAGAGTATATCTAGATCGGACGGCTGTCGTACGATAATCTGATCAAGGTATGTTCTGTTTGCTTATAAAATTACAGTAAAACCTCTCTATAACGACCACTAAATTGTGTTAATTAGTTGGTATTACGGGCAGGTGGTTGCGTAAAGCAAGGTGAAAGTAAAATAGAACGCTCCTATAGGAGCGTTCCGTTTAACTTTCACCTTGCTTTAAGCAGCTACCTGCCTTTAACACAAAATATTTTATGTAATCTAGTGGTCGTTATAGGGAGGTTTTACTGTATATGTACAGCAGAACCTGTCTAAAACGACTCTGAGTTGATTGAGCGTAGAAATCTTAAAAGCATGTTGTTGCTTAATGCAGGGGAAACGTAATGTAGAAAGCTCCTATAGGAGCTTTTTGCATTACTTTCGACCTGCATTAAGCTATCATAAGCCTTACTGACCCATAATTAGACCTCTTTTTGATGGCTGCTTAACCCATTACCTCATAGGCTATTTTAATATCCAACCACTTTGAATAAATCTACCGAAAAGGAGCATTAACTAGAGAAAAGGGACATTTTAGAATGTTGTACATGTAGTATGAAACCATTGTGATAAATAGAGCATTTGCTCCTATAGGGAGCAAATGCTCTATTTATCACAATGGTTTCAAGAAGTGGTTATTACAGAGGCGTAGAAAGGCGTATTTATGGAGGAAAGGGTTAATTAGAATGACTTTTACAGAGGTGTAGAAAGGCGTATTTATGGAGGAAAGGGTTAAGATATGTTCTACTATATCTCATACTATATGTTCTGCGTTGGTAAACGTTCCGTGCTCATAATGTCAGTTTAAATATTCATCTAATTATTTCTTACATGAATATTCATGAGATAAAGGATAATGAGGCATTATTTTTGCAGCGGTAGAAGTGTTTTGTAGCAGTGCGAATTAACAGGTGACTATCTATCATGGATACTAATAAAAGCGTATTCTTATTGCTAGTGTGTCGTGTTCTGCTGCTGGATAATGTTCATATAGGTATGTACTGGTTTACTTTTTATGTTTGGTTGCTTTTTGTTTTGCTATGCCATAATTACGATGATATATGTCATAGAGAGAGAGAGAGAGGGAGGGAGAGAGAATTGAGAGAGAGAGGCAGACAGACATACAGACAGAGAGACAGAGACAGAGAGACAAAGAGAGAGACAGAGAAACAGAGAGACAGACACAGAGAGACAGAGACAGAGACAGAGAGACAGAGAGATACAGAGAGAGACAGAGAGAGAGACAAAGATAGACAGACAGACAGACAGACAGACAGACACACGCAGACAAACAAACACACACTGACATGCATACAGAGACAGAGACAGACAGAGACAGAGACAGACAGAGAGATAGAGAGAGAGACAGAGAGAGACAGAGACAAAGAGAGAGACAGAGAGTGAGGAAAGAGAGAGATAGAGATACAGAGAGAGAGAATAGATGGAAAGAGACAGAGAGAGATAGAGAAAGATAGACAGACAGACAGAGACACAGAGAGAGACAGATACATAGACTGAGAGAGAGAGAGAGAGCGAGAGAGAGAGACACACACACACACACACAGACACAGCTAGAGAGAGACAGACAGAGACAGAGACAGAGAGACAGAGACAGACATAGAAAGACAGAGACAGAGAGACAGGGACAGAGGAAAGAGAGAGATATATATATATAGAGATAGAGAGAGACATAGAGAGAGAGACATAGAGACAGACAGAGAGAGAGACAGACAGAGAGAGAGGAAAGAGAGAGAGACAGAGAGAGAGACAGAGAGAGAAAGGATAGAAAGAGACAGATATAGAGAGAGAGATAGAGAAAGAGAGGAAAGAGAGAGATAGAGAGACAGAGAGAGAGAAGAGATAGAAAGAAACAGATAGAGAGAGAAAGATAGAGAGAGAAAGAGAGATAGATAGACAGACATACGGAGACAGAGACAGAGATAGACAGAGACAGACAGAGACAGAGAGACAGAGTGAGACAGACAGAGACAGACAGAGACATAGAGACAGAGAGACAGACAGACAGAGACAGAGTGAGACAGAGAGAGATAGACAGAGAAAGAGGAAAGAGAGAGACAGAGAGAGACAGAGAGACAGAGAAAGACAGAGAGAAAGATAGAGGGGGAGACAGAGAGAGAGAGGGACAGACAGACAGAGACAGAGACAGACACAGAGAGGCAGAGACAAACAAAGAGATGGACAGAGACAGAGAGACAAAGAGAGACAGAGAGATACAGAGACATAGAGAGAGAGAGAGAGACAAAGACAGACAGAGACAGACACACAAACAAACACACACACAGACATACACAGACAGACACAGACAGAAAGAGAGAGAGAGACAGAGAGACAGAGAGAGATAGAGGCAGAGACAGAGACAGACAGAGACAGACACACAGACAAACACACACACAGACACAGACAGACACATACAGAGGCAGACAGAGACAGAGAGATAGAGACAGACAGACAGAAATACAGACAGACAGAGACAGACAAAGACAGACAGAGACAGAGACAGAGAGAGATAGACAAAGAGAGACATGGAAAGACAGAGCCAGAGAGACAGAGACAGAGGAAAGAAATAGATATATATATATATATATATATATATATACAGATAGAGAGAGACAGGGAGAAAGAGAGAGAGATAGAGAGAGAGAGACAGAGAGAGAAAGAGACAGAGAGAGAGACAGAGAGAGAGACAGAGATAGAGACAGAGACAGAGAGACAGAGAGAGACAGAGAGAGACAGAGAGAGAGAGAGAGAGACAGACAGAGAGAGAGAGAGAGACAGAGAGAGAGGAAAGAGAGAGACAGAGAGAGAAGAGATAGAAAGATACAGATAGAGAGAGAAAGATAGAGAGAGACACACATAGAGAGACAGAGAGAGACATAGAGAGAGAAGAGATAGAAAGATACATATATAGAGAGAAAGATAGAGAGAGAGAGAGAGAGAGAGAGAGACAGACAGACAGACAGACAGACAGAGACAGAGACAGAGACAGACATAGACATAGACAGAGACAGAGACAGCCAAAGACAGACAGAGACAGACAGAGACAGAGAGAGATAGAGACAGAGAGAGACAGAGACAGAGAGAGACAGAGAGAGAGAGAGATAGAGACAGAGAGAGACAGAGACAGAGAGAGACAGAGACAGATAGACAGATAGACAGAGGAAAGAGAGAGAGACAGAGAGAGACAGAGACAGATAGAGAGATAGAGACAGATACAGAGACAGACAGATAGACAAATAGACTCTGTCTCTAAGACCCCGAATTATATCTCATTTAGGTGATCGCATTAGTAGTGTGTTTTTCTTTTGCAAAAGGTTAACGTACCTATCCCAATGTAGCTGTCCTTTAGGTTTCCATATGTTATGCTAACTTGTCGCTAAAGTACAACTAAGCAGTTAGATATGGTGACGTATTTCTGCTAATAATTAATCTATCATGAAAGTGTTCTGTTAATATTTCACATAGAAAACGTTCGGGTTATTTTTCAATTAAATACCTGAAAAGTGGAAACTTGAAACTTTTCACAATAACCAGACAAATATGTTAACACAGATTTTGTCATGATACTGCTTAAAACTGCTACCACTTATTGGATTTATCTTGTTACTTGACTAGTTATTTATCACAAAAGAAGATAATCAACTAGAAATGTTTCATGTTTCCACCTATCTATAAATAGACAATTCTATTCGGATGACTATGGCAGTAGTCCATTAATGTGCAAGGGCATGGGATATCACCGAACATCATCGAATTAGGATATCTGTTTTTAGATATAAAGATAACAAGAAAGTTTTCAAGAAAATGTTTCGCGTTATTTACATTATGCGATGGCAGTATATGACACAAACAGACCATTTTGACGCGATAAGATAATTATCTGGTTTTCATGCAAATATTTCACTTTCCACTTATTAGATGATAATGTGAGATATCAACTCAAAATTTCCTCACGATAGCTAAGTTGTAAGTGGTGTCAGAAATATGCCACCATAGTTAAATTGCATTTAATGCGAGACTTTAACACAAATGGTCCAAATGACTACAGATGAATGTATTGCAAAAGGAAACAGACTCACTGTAGATAGCGTTTGATTGGGAAATAAAGAAGTTATTGTTGAAAATGTTTAAATCTAGGCATCTTATCTGGAGTTGTGCTTTAATATTAAACATTTCAACAATAACTTCTTTATTTTCCAATCAAACGCTTTGTTTGACCACTCATTAGAATCGTCTCTTCGAGGCGATTCTAAAGAGTGGTCACAACAAAGGGTTTGATGGAGAAATGACGAGTTTAGAATTTGAGTACATAGCAGAATTTAGACCCTTTGAGGCTGGTGACTGTTTAATGCATGGTGAAAGGCATGCAGAAAGCTCCTAGAGGAGCTTTCTGTATGGCTTTCACCCTGCATTAACCCTTAAACAACCAAGCTATTTTCGTGACTAAAATGACCAAGTTGGGTCATGTTGACCCCAATATGTTTTAAATAGAAATTTAGAACCAATTAGTTACAACATTAGTTTGGTGTTTATGACTTCCTAAATTTAAAACAAATATTCTTAAGTGTTTTCAAGTAATAAATGATGTCTAATTGTAATCACTAATTAACATTAATCAGTTAATATATCTACGGGCCATATAATTTAATTTAAGGGGAAAATGGTTGTAAATAAGGACTGTGTTTATTTCAACTTCTCTTGGTTACTTTAACCGTTAAACATGTGGCTAGACCAGATCATCCCCAACCTGTCTGAGGAAAATGTGAGTTTCAGAAAGGTGGGCTTGTCCAGCCCTTTTTAAAAGGGCTATTCCACGGCATCGCCGACCTTATTATCTATGAGTGCTAGCTCCAACACAAACAGGTACCTGGCCCTTTACTACTGCCATTGCGGGAATACCAAGGTACTATTCTACAGGTGACACAGATTGGTGAGGAAAGTCATGATCAAATTCAACATAAGATTGGTCAAGCAAAGCAAAAATATGACTGTCCGATGACGACCCATCACCATCAACTGAGATGTTGTCAGTATCACTGGTTGCCTCTAGTATCTGCCTCACTGGCTAGAATTCTTCCTACTCTGCGTCTTTCAGATATGGTGCATTTCAAATCGGTACAAATTGGAAATAATAACAGATGCAGCTTTTGACTAAATGTAAAAATGTCTTTATCGCAAAAACATGTACTATAGAGCATACAATACCACAGCTGCCCTTCGCATGCTATGTCTCAGCAACAACAACTCCATCACAAATACATGTACATTATTTTTTAATCACATGTCATAAGTATCTAAAACATACCAAAAGATAGTTTTCTGATCCAATCGATTTTTTTTTTCACGAACACCCCTGCTCTATATTATATAGAGCAAGGGTGGTCGCGAAAAAAATATTTGGAATTTGGAATATTTATTGGAATAAGGTTTAAAGATGTATATTTGAAAATGGAAATATGGACGCTTTTTATAAACCTTGACGCACGAAGTCGGGTGATAATTAAATCCTATACAATATTGGTATACTGACAAATTAGTGTCACATTGTACAAAACAAAATTGAGTGAAATCATAGTTTCTTTGTTCATTCTCGGTATGTTTTGAAAACAGTATTATTTATAACACATAGTGCATTCATTTATGTACTAGGTGTTATAAATAAACTATTGTCGTAGTCAGTCGATCTATTGCCAATATTACTGATTAAAGAAATAGCAGGTGGTTGTTTAACAGCGGTCAAAAGTAGTGCATAAAACCATTTTTGGAGCTTTCTGTACTACGTGTGTTCTAACTTCAGCTATCACCTGTCTTCAAAGACTCAGCGTAAGGCTTTTTTTATCATGTAAAAGTACAATTATGAGTCATGCAGGAAACAGCCGCCCGAACAGCACCACACTAAGGAAACACGACAAATGTACATAACTGTAAAAACACATAGAGACGCACAAAGACATAACAAACAAACAATAAGTAAAGATGGAAGTACCGCCTTAGATGTAAGCTGAAGACTGGTATAACTTTAGTTTTGGAAATAAGGCAATCGGAGTCACGAAATATATGTTCCCATTTCTTAACCATTCTCTTGCATATGGTGGCCTTACCACGATTTGAAAACACCATTGTTCCAGAAGAGACACCATAGCCTTCTATCAGTAGTTTCTCAAAACCGTGAACCAATTTGAATTCAGTAAAATATTCAACAGTTCAGAGTTTGAGCTTTGATAAATACAGATGAACTTCGAACTCGGATGATTCGATCTTCTGGATAACTCGACGTAAAAGTTAGGTTCATTCAAAATTGATGATTCAGAATTGATTTAAAATATATCACTGCACATATTAGTCTAGTCGCTTAGGGGGGAAATCGTGGATTAAAGTATTAGACTTGGTATATGAGTTGTATTTGTAGTCTATGATCGTGATAATTGGGGGTGCCCGGCATTGTTACCCTAGTTCTATCTATATCCAAGATAGCGTCTACATGTATGATGGACGCAAAAAACACCATATTTGTAAGTTTCCCTGATTAAAATTGTCTACAAACTTGTTAAAGCAACACAAAGGCTGCATCAAAACATATTTGGATTCATTTGGACCAGTAAATGAATGATCTTATACAAAATAACTAAATTTCTAGACATTAAATAGAGCAGAATAGAACACAAATCGTCTAGGACATTCACTTACAGCTTACACAATGTACCCGAATTAGATTGTTCTGTTGATAAACTGAATATCTGCCACGAACATTTCCTTACACGTAGTGCACCGTGATCACAAAACAGTAAAACCTCTCTATTACGACAACTAAAACGAAAGCTACTTGATTGTATGAAACACAGAGGGCAGCTTAAAGTAATGTGAAATTAAAACAGAAAGCTTCTCAATGTACACTTGTTTTATAACTAGCAACATTCCTTTAACCCTTCGCTTGCTATTCACGTCAATATACCTACCTGTAAATAGTGAAGACCCAGATGAGACAGCTCCTGCTGGAGATGTCTCATGAGGGTCTGCACTATTTACAAATTGATTGTGCAACCAATGCACTCCACAGCAGTGATTGCACAGCGATATAATTGTGCACAGTGAAGATATATGTAATTATACAACAGGGCATGGGTAAAGAAGGAGAAATGCATTTTAAAATTCAGCAAGCGAAGGGTTAAGACCAAATAATTGATGCAGTTCAGTGGCCTCGATAGAGAGGTTTTAATGTATATCATTTGATCTTATCAGAATACAGTCAAACATCGATAACACGAACTCTCTTAAGTCTAATTTGCCCATACTCTCTTCAATTGTAATCGATAGAGCTTGCTTAAGTCGAACATACACTCTACTTTCAAATATGGGTGTTTTTATCAAACACATGGTGTAATGGCGGCCATCTTGGACGCCATCTTGGATTTTGACAGAACTAGGGTAGCCAAGTCGGGCACCCCCAATTATTTTGATTATAGACTGCAAATGCAACTCATATATCAAGTATTATGCTTTAATCCACCTAGTAACGATTTTGCCTAAAAATAGACATAAACAACTAGACTATATCTAGAAAGTAAGTGCGACAGTTTAATGCTGGTTTTATGCATGGGTCAACGAATCGTTATAGTTATACCACACCTGATTTAGTCCTTTAAAGTGATAGTCTCTACATTTAAACGTGTTTTAAACGTGCCTAACAATGACATAAAACATTGTAGGGACTTCCTCTTTAACTCTGTCGCTGCAAAATAGTGTCGTCTGCATAATTTGCCGTCTGCTTAAGTTTTTATTTATTTATTTGATTTCTCTCTTTTTCTTTCAAAACTCTTTACAACATTAACAAACAGTTTGGATCCTGATGAGACGCCGAATCAGTCTGTGTCTCATCTGGATTCAAACTGTTTGCACAGGTAATCACAGATGTGGCATTGACAGCCAGAGAGTAAATTGACAGATTAGTGGAAAATTGGATATGATTGTCCCCAATTACATATACCAAGTCATTGTGTGTATGTATGTATGTTTCAAATTCAAGAGTTGGAATATACAGTAAAACCTCTCTATAACGACCACTAAATTACATAAAGTATTTTGTGTTAAATGCAGGTGGCTGCTTAAAGCAAGGTGAAAGTAAAACAGAACGCTCCTATAGGAACGTTCTGTTTTACTTTCACCTTGATTTAAGCAGTCACCTGCCCTAAATACTAACTAATTAACACAATTTAGTGGTCGTTAAAGAGAGGTTTTACTATAGTGCAAAATTACAGCCATTTAACAATATATGAAATACAGCAGAACCACTCCTAAGCGGCCATTAACTCATTGAACATTGGGGTCTCAAAAACAGGTGGTTGGTTCTTGCAGGGCACCTGCCTTAGACACATGCATAGACCATTTTGATGGCCGCTTAAGACAGGTTCTGCTGTATATAGGAAAATATCTCTATTCCGAATTGTTGGTAAATGAGAACTGTTAATAATGAATAGAGAACTATAAACAGGGAATTGAGAACTGAAAAATAGAGAATTGAGAACTGTAAATAAGATGAAAGTGATGCAGAAAGTCCACAGAAGAGCTGTCTGTGTGACTTTCACTTTGCATTAAGTTGCCACATGTCTTAAAATATTATTTTATATAAAAGTGTGTTCACACATTTGCAAACAGAGTAGACATAGATCAGACGGCTCGTATAGGAGCCGTATAATCAGGGTCTGTTCTGTTTGCCTATGGAACTTGATACATTTAACTCTTTAGTATATAATGTGGCTACAATGTTCACACCTTCCATATTTCATTATTGCTATTTTGACCATGGACATTAGGTAGGTACATGTATTTAAATTCTGAAATAAACATAGGACAGGGAAAGGGTAACATATTGCTAATGATACTTAGCTTAGTTTTTGGATTGGCAAATTGGATACCTTGGTACATATATGCTCACATACGTACACCTAGGTACACATACGTTCACATACATACATATACATAAACACATGTATACCTAGATACACATACGTACACCTAGGTACAAACATGTAAACATGTACACATACGTTCACATGCATACATTCATATAGGTACTCTTAGGTACAATACGTACACCTAGGTACACATATTTTCACCTAGGTACACATACATTCACATGTGTACACGTACATACACATACGAACGCATACATACACCTACGTACGTACACCTATGTACACGTGCATACACATATATTCATATATGTACATATATCAGCATATACATATACCACGGTACCCATACATTCACATATGTACACATACATACACATACATACACACACGTACACAAATACACATACGTACACATATGTACACATACGTACACCTAGGTACATATACATTCACATATGTACACATACATACACATACGTAGGCATACTTACACATCGATTACATTTATACATCATTTAACCCCATGAACAAACATTTCCTTGTGTATATGGGTCAGTGGTAAGGGCCATTATTAAGGGCCCATTATTAACCCCTTCCTTCATATAAACGCCTTTTCACGTCTTTGCAAATAGAGAAGTCCCTGTACGAGCTATCTGACCAGGGTCTGCTCTGTACGCTTATGCAATTACAGTAAAACCTCGATTATTCGAACACTCGATTATTCGAACACTAAAATACGTATTATTATCGATCTTTAAGACAGGTGGCAACTTAATGCATGGTGAAAGTCATGCAGAAAGCTCCTCTAGGAGCTTTCTGCATGACTTTCACCATGCATTAAGCAACCACCTGCCTAAAAGGGTCTAAATTCTTCTATAACGAAAATTCGAATAATCGAGGTTTTACTGTATAATATACCTGACTTTTCAGTTTCTACCTAACCCAAACACCCTGTGTAATATGCCATTAACACTTCTCTTTTGTAAGCGCATTTTGACGCATCTGCAAACGGAGTAGACCCAGACCAGACGGCTCATATAGGAGCAGTCTGATATGGGTCTGCTCTGTTTGCTTATGGTACAATATAGATCTGATTCTACAGCTTCTGCCTGAGCCAAAATGTCCTGTGTTCACATGCAATTATAAGAAAAATCTTAAAATAAAAAAAATAAAAAAACCAAAAAAAAAACCAAAAAAAAAACGTGTTGGTTGTTAATTTATCCCATATAAGAAAAATCTTATTAATATTCATGACGTCATTCTTTCCTACATACTCATAAATATTCTTGGGGGAAATGGTTAAAAACGTTATACAAGAGTATTGTACAGAGAAAAGGTTAAAATGCCATTATAGTTGAACTTCGATATCTTTAACTCCCATGGTCCGTACAAATTACTTCGAGAAAACAAATATCAAGTCATCCGATTTCTAGTCTGATTTATTTTATCAAGCCCACAGCTTAATGCAGGTTTAAAGTAACACTGGTCGATTTAAACTGCCACATGTGTTTCTAGACATGCATAGTAATACCTCGTACATGTTAGAACAAATTCTGTAATGTGAATTTTGGAACAACCGAACTGTTACTGCGAGTTAACACCAATATCGAGCCATCCAGGTTCGAAATAGATGTATCGATGTTCAACAGTCTATCATTATTAATATCTTAATTTACTTCAGTGTCGTCGGAATTGCTAGAATCGTTGTTTGTTTCAACGTCAGCATGTTACAGTGTGCAAGGAACGGAGAAAATGAACCTAACCTGCTCCAATGGGGTGATTGCTATACAGACTATCCACGCCGGTGCAAAGCGATCAGACACAGGTTGTCCGGCAATATACGACGCCTCTATGGACGATAGTGCGTCATGTTGTGAGCGTGCTGATGCTGATTGTGTGTTTGTTTCTGATGTTGATGACAGCGCCGATATATATCGTCTTTGTAACGGAAGAGAGTCATGTAAGCCTACACCGTCCAACGCATTTACAGAAGGAATGTGTGACAGTTCTACTTATCCGCCCACAACTATCTACATGTACATTGATTACTACTGTATCAGAGGTAAGTAATGCGTAGTAACGTTGATTAATAACCCTTTAACCGCCTCAGTCGCATAAATGCGCCACGACAAATAGTGCAGTCCCAGATCAGGGATTTCACTATTTGTCTCAATCTCTACATATATATATGTGCTTTATTCCTTTGAAATTTGCATTTATTTATCTCATTTCCTTATTTTACTGAATGATTTAACAAACTTGGTTTGCAGACGACAATTAGAAATTTGGCGCCGAAAGGGTTAATACAGAGGTCCTGATAAGATCCGTAAATTAAAACATTTGAAGAATATCTTCTTTATTTCTCCAACAAACCCTATGTTGTGACCCTTATCTCACTAACCCCAAATTTAGTCGCATTTGAAAACAGTTTTGATACAGATGAGACGCCGAGTATCCAAGCTGTTTGACACTTGGTCAATCGTGCCTCAAATGCTTGACTTAGTGGTTAATACTGAGAAGACTATGTATTTTCTACAACGAGCTAAGAGTTTACATTGCTCAATTCATAGGCACGAATAAGACATTTTGAGAGCCCATTACCTCATATGCTATTTTAGACCCAATCTCTTTGAATAAATCTACCGAAAAGGAGCATTTACAAGAAAAAAAACCTTTTGTTTTTAAATTGTGCAGTTTTGAAGCAATTGTGATAAAAGAGCATCTGCTCCATATAGTATTCACAATGTTTCCAAAATGTGATTGTTACATAAGTGTCAAAAAGAGGGAATGAGTTAACCCTTTCCTCCATATACGCCTTTCTACGCCTCTGTTATAACCACTTCTTGAAATCATTGTGATGAATAGAGCATTTGCTCCTATAGGAGCAAATGCTGTATTTATCACAATGGTTTCAAACTACAAAATTCTGAAATTTTATTTTTCACTAGTAAATGCTCCTTTTTGGTAGATTCAATCAAAGAGGTTGGGGTCTAAGATAGCATATGAAGGAATGGGTTAAGAAAATCTCTACTCCCGACTGTCTCATTTAACCCTTTCCCTGTTTAACATGTATTCAAGAGTTTATCACCTCATTGGTATTCATAGACATAATCAATAAAATAGAACATGTAAAAAAGGGTGTTTTCACCATATCGGAAATCTGTAAAAATACATTCATAAAAGTCCATAAGCAAACAGGGTAGCTCCTACAGGAACCGTCTGATCTGGGTCTACTCTGGTTGCAAAAGCGTGAAAAAGCGTATATATATATATATATATGAAGGAAAACGTTTAAACCTATGTTGTGGCCTCTCTTTAGACTTGTCTCGGATGCTGACTTTATAATAAATTGCATTAACCCTTCTCTTGCTGAATTTTAAAATGCATTTCTCCTTCTTTACTCATGTCCTGTTGTATAATCACATATATCTTCACTGTGTACACGTATTTCGCTGTGCAATCACTGCTGTGGAGTACACTGGGTGCACACTCAACTTGTAAATAGTGCAGATCCTGCAGGAGCTGTCTCATCTGGGTCTTCACTATTTACAGGTAGGTATATTGACGTGAATAGCAAGCGAAGGGTTATACAATATAGTTCTACCATTATTTCCACGGCCAATTATTTCTATATCAATCTGCTATTATAACAAATAACCAAATTAATATTCATTATGTCAATATTTCTAAATGAACGAATATGTATGTAGTAAAGGGTTAAACAATTAATGTGTTGACTTACAGACAGCACAATCAATACAATGTGCGCTTCATCGGAACAAACCACATCTGGAGTGACATCTTACATCTGGAACGAAGGGTTCCCTTCTGGAGATTCAAACCCAGACGCGCGATGTATCTGCTCTGTAGAGGCGAACGATTCCACATCAGCAATAGAAGTGTATACATTACAGCGAGTGCTGTTGTCGAATGATACGTAAGCATAACCCTTAAGTTCATAGGCTATTTTTAGACCCATGCTCTCATGTGTTATTTTTATAACCAACCTCTGTGAATAATGCTACCGAAAAGGAACATTTACTAGCAAAAAGATACATTTTAGAATCGTGTGATTTTGAAACCATTGTGATAAATAGAGCATTTGCTCTAATGGTTTCAAAAAGAGTTTTACAGAGGCGTCTAAAGGCGACAATATGATGGAACGAGTTAAGAATGTTCTAAGTTTGCAAACTTAAACCATCAAACAATGCAGTGTAGACCCTGGTAATACACAACAAGAGCTAGAATGCGTCTACAGTACAGTAGAACCCCTCTAAACCAGACGTTAAATTTTGCATAAATATCGGCCTTGGAGACAGATGGCAGCTTAATGCAGGATGCATTAAGCAGCCACCTGCCTAAAGGTGTCTAAATTCTATCTATCTCCTAGAGGAGCTTTCTGCATGACTTTCACCCTGCATTAAGCTGCCACCTGTCTCCAAGACCGATAATCATACTAAATTTAACGGCCGGTTAAGAGAGGTTTTACTGTACTTCAAGATAAGAACCTTCAAATTATTTCAAGATAAGAGAAGTTTGAGTAAATCTTATTTCTAATCTGGACATTTTCTCACGTTTACAGCTGTTTACTGCAGGTCTAAATCAACCCTTCTCCTGTTGCATATTCATGAATGAAATAATGACATCATGAATATTATTGAGATTACTTTTTATAATGGCCATTTTGGCTCAGGCAGAATCTGTAGAATCAGATCTTTATTACACCATAAACAAACAGAGCAGACCCTGATCAGACGGCTCCTATAGGAGCCGTATGATCTGGGTCTACTCTGTTTGCAGATGCGTGAAAATGCGCTTACATAAGGGAAAGGGTTAATGCTGAAAGCCAACCAAAACAAGACACTGATAAAAATCTAAATCTTTAACCTTTTCCTTCATATAGACGCATGTTCACGCCTTTGTAAACAGAGTAGACCCAGACCAGACTGCTGCTCTAGGAATAGCCTATCACGGTCTGCTCTGTTTGCTTATTATGAAATAATATAGATATGATGTAGTTTGTGTTAAGTCCTATAATTCCAAATGTCAATGTGCCATTATAAAACTAATCTAATTAATGTTATTTATTTCATTATTTCTTACATGAATATTCATGGGATAAAGGGTTAACCCTTCGCTTGCTGAATTTTAAAATACATTTCTCCTTCTTTACCCATGCCCTGTTGTATAATTACATATATCTTCACTGTGTATAAGTACTTCGCTGTGCAATCACTGCTGTGGAGTGCACTGGTTGCACAATCAACTTGTAAATAGTGCAGACCCTGATGAGACAGTTCCCACAGGAGCTGTCTCATCTGGGTCTTCACTATTTACAGGTAGGTATATTGACGTGAATAGCAAGCGAAGGGTTAAGGCTGCGATTGATGCAAGAATGCTCTGTTGAAACCAATCTATATTTTTTCATATCAGAGACGAGATGTGTGACCATTCTCTGTCACTTCATGATCCAGATGAGAATATATTGCAGACCTGGGCATGTAGCAGTAACACATATACGTTAGAATTAACTACAGTCAACACCTCGGTGATCTTTATGGTCAACAATCGTTCCAGTACGTCAGGGAATTTCTTCGTTGGATTTCAAGGTATTTGTACACGTAATAACAAACGAAAAATTGACCCCCAGGGTAGTGAAAACTATGAAAATACAGTAGAACCCCGCTAATGCGACCACTTAATGAATAAACATGAGTGTCTTTATAAGCAGGTGGCTGCTTAATGCAGGACAAAAGTAATGCAGAAAGCTCATCGAGGAGCTTTCTGCATTACTTTTGTCCAGCATTAAGCTACCACCTGTGTCTAGCACCAAGTATTATACCTCTTTTTAGCGGGATTTTACTGTATGAGATCCTTCGAAATTCTGTTTTATTGAATCTGCTCAGTAGCAGTTATTTAAAATGCAAGATTGGCCAAGGCTATTTTTAGACCCATTACCCCATAGGCTATTTCTAAATACAACCTCTTTGAATAAATGTACCAAAAAGGAGCATTAACTAGAGAAAAGGAAAATTTCAGAATTTTGTAGTTTGAAACTATTGTGATAAATAGAGCATTTGCTCCTACAGGAGCAATTGCTCTATTTATCACAATGGTTTCACAAAGTGATTTTTACAGAGTCGTCAAAAGTCGTCAATATGAGGGAAGGGGTTAAGCGGTATTCAATTTTCATTACTAAAACATTGAAATTTATAATCCCGATGACCACAATAATATAAATGGATCAGTGCTAAGAAAAATATTTATAATGATTGTAATGGTGATAATTATTATACTTATGTCAATAAAATGTTGATGATAATAATTGCGATGATGTTGCTGCTGCTGACGATGATATTTTCAAAAAATGAATTTTAGAATCTACACATGAACGTTTGCATGTTATATACTGAATGATTTCGAAAAGTGTTCATTCTAGTAACTTAAACAAATGTTGATCAAATTAGATTAAAAAACAAAATACCCAGTTATTTTATCACGTTTGTTAAGACAATTAATAGTATGTTCCTTACTTTACAGCTTCGAAATTGTCAGCATCCATAACAATTACATGTCCGTCAGTGTTTCTTACCACCACCACATCCACCACCACAACCACAACCACATCCACCACCACCACAACAACAACAACAACACCAACAACAACATCAACAACACCAACAACATCAACAACACCAACAACATCATCAACAACAACACCAACAACAACATCAACAACACCAACAACATCAACAACATCATCAACAACAACAACACCAACAACACCAACAACATCAACAACACCAACAACATCATCAACAACAACACCAACAACAACACCAACAACACCAACAACATCAACAACACCAACAACATCATCAACAACAACACCAACAACAACATCAACAACACCAACAACAACATCAACAACACCAACAACATCAACAACATCATCAACAACAACAACACCAACAACACCAACAACATCAACAACACCAACAACATCATCAACAACAACACCAACAACAACACCAACAACATCAACAACACCAACAACATCATCAACAACAACACCAACAACAACATCAACAACACCAATAACATCAACAACATCATCAACAACAACAACACCAACAACACCAACAACATCAACAACACCAACAACAACATCAACAACACCAACAACATCAACAACATCAACAACATCAACAACATCATCAACAACAACACCAACAACGCCAACAACATCAACAACACCAACAACATCATCAACAACAACACCAACAACAACATCAACAACACCAACAACATCAACAACATCATCAACAACAACAACACCAACAACACCAACAACATCAACAACACCAACAACAACATCAACAACACCAACAACATCAACAACATCAACAACACCAACAACATCAACAACATCATCAACAACAACACCAACAACACCAACAACATCAACAACACCAACAACATCATCAACAACAACACCAACAACATCAACAACATCAACAACACCGACAACATCAACAACAACACCAACAACACCAACAACATCAACAACATCAACAACAACATTAACAACACCAACAACATCAACATCAACAGCAACATTATCAACACCGACAACATCAACAACGACATCTACAACATCAACAACACCAACAACACCAACAACAACATCAACAACACCACCAACAACAACAACATCAACAACACCAACAACACCAACAACAACACCAACAACATCAACAACCCCAACAACATCAACAACGCAAACAACAACAACACCAACAACAACAACTACATCAACAGCACTAACAACATCAACAACACAAACATCTACGTCATCAGCAACACCAACATCTACGTCATCGACAACACAAACATATACGTCATCAATAACACCGACAACACAAACACCTTCATCATCAACAACAATGACACCACTGCCGACAACAGGTACTCATCCAACAGACTCGCAGAGAAAAACAGGTACTGTGCAATCTCTCTGTTGACCATTCATGTTAGGAATTATAACATACTCGTAATTATTATTAATTAGATAATTGTTTTATTATAGCATATATACAGATGACAGAAACTGTTGTATCCCATCTATACTTTTTTTTTTACATGTACATGAATATTCATTGCTTAAGAGTTAATGCACGCATTTTGCAACGCAGACAACTTCATATATTGTGTCATTTCTACCCCTTACTCCAAGAATATTTATGAATGAAATGATGGCACAATGAATATAAATTAGATTAATATTGATGGCACAATGAATATAAATTAGATTAATATTGATAACGACAAATTGACACGGGGATGTTTTGGCTTTATAGAAACTGTGGTGTCATATCTGTATTATTTCAAAAGCAAACAGAGCAGACCCTGATCAGACGGCTCCTATAGGAGCCATCTGATCTGGGTTTACTTTGCTTGCAAAGACGTAGAAATGCGTATTTATGGAGTAAAGGGTATGACGTAATCTATGACGTAATCTATGACGTATTTATGGAGTAAAGGGTCAATAGAGTATCTAATTAATATCCATGGTGGTATCCTGAGACTCAGCTTGGATCCCATAAACATTTATAAATGCAAGAATAGATAACTTTCTGAATATTAATTAACTGATAATTTAATATTGGCAATATGAACAAGGAAATTGTTATCATGACAAATCGTTAGAATCTATGTTTTTATTTCATAAGCAAACAGAGCAGATCTTGTCTGTTTGCAAAAACACACACATGGAGTAAAGGGTAAAAAGGCTCGTTTTAGATGTGTACGCTTTATGTTTACAGATATTACAGCCGTTGTATTAGGATTTTCGGCGGTTCCTTGTGTGTAACTTATAGTTTTGACAGTCTCAACAACTTTGTATGCTTTATGTTTTACATATATTACAGCCGCTGTTGTAGGATTTTCAGCGGTTTCATGTGTGTTACTTGTGGTTTTGCCAGTGTCAGTAACTGTGTGCGTTTTATTGTTACAGATATTACAGCCGTAGTATTAGGATTTTCAGCCGTTCCATGTGTGCTACTTGTGGTTCTGATTGTCATATTTACATATCTACTGGGTGGTGGCAGCAGTGGCGTGAAGAAAACACTGCCTAAGGTATACATTTATATAACGTCTGACTTTGCTCTGGTTTCCTTAACCCTTTCCCTCATATTGACGACTTTTGACGACTCTGTAAAAGTCACTTTGTGAAACCACTGTGATAAATAGAGCATTTGCTCCTACAGGAGCAAATGCTCTATTTATCACAATGGTTTCATACTATAACATTCTAAAAGTTTCCTTCTCTGTAGTTAATGCTCCTTTTCGGTAGATTAATTCAAAGAGGTTGAATCTAAAAATAGCCTATGAGGTAAAGGGTTAACTATATTGAATACTATGTATAGGTTAGAGCTTATAAACTGCAGTCTTCGAAAATAAGACGGCCGATAACGCGAGCGAAGCGAAGCGTTTTAGGCCGTCTTATTTTCGAAGACTGCAGTTTATAAGCTCTAACCAGTTTACAGTTTATTCTTTCACTCCGCACATACAGATGTGATAAGAGGTACATATTGAAGATATATGTAATTAACCCATTTTGGCCAAAAACTATAGGTAGGCAGTGTAGACCAAAATCAAGGGGCCCCTAAAGGAGCCCCCCGATCGGGGTCCACACAGTCTGTCCCACGAACAGGTTTCTGGACTTCTGAGGTCTTCTGGGCTTTAGGAGCATGTCGGAGTACTTGCAAAATGGGCTAATGTTGCAAAATAGTAGGGCAAGGCTATGTGAGTAGGTAAATACCATACAACAAACAAACAAACACAAACAAACAAACAAACAGGAAAATAAAATAAAACTCAAAGGGTATAATGAACAACAGTGCATAATAACAGTAACGGTGTGGACTAGCCGTACTTTGCCGGATGGGGTCTGACAGATGTTTAGGCACAACGGCAATGGGTTTACTGACTTTAAATACAATGTCTACTTCATTCTCGTTCTTAAAGGATCGAAAATAAGTCCACTAGCAGTCTGCAAATAACTATTAAGGATGAGTTTCTTTCTTAATTCACCGAAGTAAGCACATTTAAAAAGATAGTGATACATATATCAGTGAAAGAGAGAAACATACAAACTAGTAGCATATGAACTATATGTGTCCACATGCCGTATTACATACATGTACTATTTGACTAGAGCAGCAATTAAATTATAATACGAAACTTACTTTTTTTTTTTTTTTTTGGCTAGTCGTTACTTTGCCGGATGGGGTCTGAAAAATGTTTAAGCACAACGGCGATGAACTTACTGAGTTTAAATAAAATGTTTACTTCACTCTCGTTCATAATGGATTGAAAACTAAGACAATTGGCAGACTGTAAATATCTATTAGGGATGAGTTTCTTCCGTAATTCACTAAAGTATGCACATTTAAAAAGATAATGACACTCATCACCAAGGTCACCAGAGGTACAAACTTGACAAATGCGCTCTGCACGATCGATATTTGACCATCTTAGTTTCTCTATTGGCAGATGATTATTGCACATTCTAAAGTTAATTAATTTCTGTACATTAAAGGGTGTTAATGCATTCAAATAATGTTCATATTTATGATCAGTTTTGTAAATGCGGTAATTCATACATTTACTTGAATCAAATAAGTAGCTATGCCATGATTGTATGTACTGGTCCTGCAAGGATTTCTCTACTTTACTTAGTAGAAGAGCCCTAGAACCGATTTAGTGATTGCCCTACTTTTCAACAGGCTGAGTTTATAAGCCCCGCCCACTGAGCAATGACAAACTTGTATATAGTCACGTGATTATGGTACATCTAAAACCCACATCCGTTTATGCAAAATACTCAGAAAACCCACCAATCAAACAAACGTCGTCTTTGTTTATATTCTCACGTGTTTATGTTTTGAAAATCCTACACAGTGAAACTGATTTCGCGCCTTTTTCTTGTAAACATTGCCACATTTGGCTTTGTCACGTATTCAAATATTTCCCGTCTATGCGTAAAACAGTTTGACACAATTTTCTGGAGGCAAAATAATAATGGCTGACAACAATCTGTCGTTTGACCTGCTCTCTGGCACCGAGCTAGCAGACTTATTTAACGAAGATTTGTAAGCCGAGAAGACCCAGATCAGACAACCCCTATGCTGTCTAATCAGAGTCTACTCGGTTTACACAGATTTAAATCTTCACTGCTACCGAAACCCCATATATAAAAAATTAAGCTTATTAATATTAAACATTCATTATATTATTATCATATTACAAAAGATTACAGGTTTGATTGTTTATGTTTTGTTGAACGGATTACGGTTTCAAATACAGGTTTGCTCTTATTACCTGATTTACTTGCTTATTTACATTAGTTCTGTTTCAATATAATCCTGCTTCAACAGGTGGGATGTTTCGTGATTTATTTGTCCATTTTCTATTGGGTCTATAATTCTGCCTCTCAGTTTATTTGCCCAATTACTATTAGGTCTATAATTCTGCCTCTCAGTTGTTTGCAATTACATAGTCTTCCTCTCCACGTTTTACACAAGTGAACACGTGTACTTGTGTATACTCGTTCACGTGTCGATAACGTCATAACAGCAACTCGTTCGATTTGTCTTGTAGTGGGCGGAGTTTTTTTGCGCATGCGCACTGGAAGGTTTGTCTTCTAAAGTTAGAGTCGATTTTATAAAATTTATGAGGATTAGAGTCTGAAAATTTTCAAAAATGCGGCTCGTTGATTGGATGGAAAAGTAGGGCAATCACTAAAGATCTAATTCTTCAGTTTCTTCCATGACAAAAATACCTGTATTCAATATGCATGATGTCAGTTTTTTCTTCTATGAATATTTATCAGGGAAAGGGTTTATCCATTTACTTTTTATGAAGGGTGACCGTAACTCATTCCCTCTAAGACTATTTTTAGACCCAACTTCTTTGAATTAATCTACCGAAAAGGAGCACTAACTTGAGAAAAGGGAAAAAGTCGAGACTATCACTTTGATTAATTATTAAAATTAAGTCCAAGAATATTCATACAGTAGTAATTTTTAAAATTAATATTCATTGGAGAAAGGGTGGTCATGATAAGGTATGGGTATGATGTGCCATATTAACTCTTCTCTTGCAGAATATTAAAATACATTTCTCCTTCTTTACCCAATCACTGCTGTGGAGTGCACTGGTTGCACAATCAACATGTAAATAGTGCAGACCCTGATGAGACAGCTCCTGCAGGAGCTGTCTCATCTGGGTCTTCACTATTTACAGGTAGATATATTGACGTGAATAGCAAGCGAAGGGTTAAGGTCTTCGCTGTGTGAAGCTTGTTTGTGATGTGTACTGCTCACGAAAGACTCAGTAAAACCTAGTCAGCATTGCTACCTTTGTTTTAGAAGGATCTCCTACTTTCAGAACGTATGTACTTCATAACAGCAGGTTCTAAGAGCTTGCGTGGTTGCCGTAAAAAGTCGCCCCGTACTTCATGCTCAGTGTTGTTATATTTGCTGGTCATTCGGAATCATGAATTTCAATGCTCGTAGTCAAAAAAAATTGAAAACCGCTTTAGTCGATGCTATGGGCGTGAGGAGTGTTGCACTTTTTATAACCGCCTATGAACAGGTTCAAAAAACCGAATCTGCAAGTTTCTCTGTTTTGCATTGCTACTTTTGATTTCGAAGGATCGCATATACTTTCAGAATTTATCTTATCATTATATTGTCAGTTTGTAAAATGACAAATAGACACCATACGCAAGTTTCAGACAGTGTATAAATAATCTTATCCATGTCGTTCTGACTGATCTTGCTCTCTTCTATTTATCCCATTCCTCCATAAAGACGCCTTTCTATGCCTTTGCAAACAGAGTACACCCAGATCAGACGGCTCCTATAGGAACCTTCTGATCAGAATCTGCTCTGTTGGCTTATGGAATATTATAGATATGATTATAATGTTTCTGTCATCACCAATAATTCCCGTGTTCATGTCTCACCATAAACATTAACCAATTAATACTAATTACGTCATACAGTAATACTTCGATTATCCGAACACTAAAATACGTATTATTATCGATTATCCGAACACTAAAATACGTATTATTATCGATCTTTAAGACAGGTGGCAGCTTAATGCATGGTGAAAGTCATGCAGAAAGCTCCTCTAGGAGCTTTCTGCATGACTGTCCCCATGCATTAAGCAGCCACCTGCCTAAAAGGGTCTAAATTCTTATACCGAAAATTCGAATAATCGAGGTTTTACTGTATATTAATGTTCATGGAGTAAAGGGTTAAAAAGCTTGATAACCAGACATGATCTGCAGTTGAACTTCGATAACTCGATCTTCAAGGGACCATACAAATTAGCTCGAGATAACAGAAATTCGAGTCAGCCGATTTCTAATCTGAACAATTTCTCAGGGCCACAACTTAAAACGCGTAATGATTAATAATAATAATAATAATAATGATAATAATAATAATGATAATAATAATAATAATAATAATAATAATAGTAATAATAATACAGGTATAAAGTAATGCTGAAAGCTCCTGTAGGAGACCTGTATTAAGCTGTCACATGTGTTTCCATATATATGTAGCGATATCTTTTAGAGCAAGTATGTGTTGTAAGTTTTGGAAGGAATTATTTTTTGTTCGAGTTATCCCGAAGTTCGAGTTATCCGAGTTCGAGATATCGAAGTTTATCTGTATTTACACTTTCAGACTCGAATAACTAGATCAAGATTACCAATGCAGTCTCATACTGTGAAGGCGTACAACGACAGATCAGACACACAGTCGTGGTCACAAAGTCAGCTATTTCAGGACGAGCACGCCACGTCCAAGAACAATAGTTACGAAGACAACTGGCACAGATTGTCCCAGGAACCAGAATGGTATTATAGTGTTTAACCTACTTTTTGGGCCAATCACAATGCTGGAAATTTTGAATTTCTCCACGATTAATTTCATATAGTCAGGCACTAATAGCTGACTTAGCGATTAAGTCGACTGTCCCTAGCGCATGCGCGAGTACATCCTGTGACGTACAGTGCTTAGCTCGTCCCACCATGTAACAGCGCGAGCGTCAAATACACATGTGTACATACATGTTCTGTGTAGAATACCAAGCTGAGACTAAGAAATGAGGTGAATTGATGCAACTCAAACATTTTATTGGTAGATCTACATGTACTGAGATTCGAAAAAAAAGAAGAAAAAAAACCAAAGCATTAAAACACCAAAAAAGAAGACCCTATTTAGTTATTAGACAAGTGAATGCTAAATGCAGGACAAATGTAATGTAGAATGCTCCCTCGAGGCGTTCTGAACTACGTTTGTCTGTATTAAGCAGCCACCTGTCTATAGAGATGTCATTGTTTTGTCGTTGAATGGCTATTGTACAACGATTCACTGTTAAACATTACATATGGTCATTCCTGTCTTTTATGTATCCGGTCTCTCGTCCAGACCCTGAAATAATAAAATATGATAAAATTACCAGCTGTGGGTTAGATCTAACCCTTTCCTCCATAGTTTGTTTCAGTATTGAAGACAGACGGTTGCTTAAAGCAGACTTTAGGAGCATTCTGCTTTAATTTCAGCCTGCTTAAAGCTTCCGTCAGCTAGGATATGGGAAATATTTCTTACGATGCCTACTCATGACGGTATAAAGTGAAATTAATTTCTTGAATGGAAGAATAATTAAAAGGCGTTAAAATAAGTACCTATTGCGTAAAGGGTTAACCAGCATATCGAGGGCTTGGTGGAAAACTATTCTAACTCCTTCACTTTAGTGAAGGAGTTAGAATAGTTTTGCACCAAGCCCTCGATATGTAGTCTACGTCTGTATTTAAAACTGAATTTTATTTTTAAAGCATTTTGTTGCATTGGCTTTCTTTTTTAAGAGCACAGCGCTTGAAACATCGACTCAATGAAATATCTTACCTAATTCGGGTTTTAACAACGTTTGTGTCTGCACATTTAACAATTGTGTAAGACAGCTATCTTGAAATGCATCGTCCGTAAAAATTAACGTCATGGTCCCCAAGAAGGTCGAACGTCGGCTTAATTTCTGCCATCTTTCTGAACGACTGACACATTTGTTCCTCACACGATCTCGGCTATTGCCCCTAGCAACGCACGCTAACGCTCGCTGCGCTTCGGCATTTAAAATCATTAAATCCACACTTAATAGACACTAACTAATACATGATTACTACTGAAACGGAAACAGACTGGTATCATGATTACTACTAAAACGGAAACAGACTGATATCATGAATACTACAAAAACGGATACAGTCCCGTCAGTGTGAATCATCAGTCATGTGTTTAACTCTTTCGCTGCCAGTATCGCATCTGTGTTTACCTATGCAAATAGTTTGGATCCAGATGAGATGCCGAGTAACTCGGCGTCTCATCAGGATCCAAACTGTTTGTTACTGTGACTGTTTTTGAAACGACAATGAAGAAAACACATAAAAATAAATAAAAATTAGAGCAGCATAAAGGTTTGCAGACGACATAATTTGGCAGCGAAAGAGTTAGTTATGGATAGTAATTGCAACTTTTAGCAACAACTCGATGTTTTTCATCTGAACGGTCCATTTCGGACGAAACACATGTTTGCCACAGTTTTGGGCGTTATATATGCGATCGTTAAGCTTAACTGAACGTTTGTTAGATGGTGTGTTAGGAATCGTCAGCTTTATTAGCAAATCGGCAAAATATATAGTCTTCGGCAATTTGCAAAATACAAAATACACATGGGTATGGTCAATGCATGCAATACAACAATACATTATAGATACATGTAGTGTAAGCAAATGTCATATCATATTCTATAAATTGTACTGGCAAAAGAAATTTACATCTGTAGAGTATTATAGCGAATTTTATAAAGAATAAAATGAACATTAATTCATATAAAAGTACAAAAATGAGTCATGCAGGAAACATCACAATCAGAACAAACAGCCGCCCGAACAGCAACACAAAGAAACAGCAAATTTACATAACTATAAAAACACAAAGAGACGCACAAAGACAAAACAAACATACAATAGGGGGAAGATGGACAAAAGTCACTGGGGGTTAAACCGGTTTTTGGGCGCCCAACCTCACACTTATTCCATTCCCACCCTAAAAGACAAACAGTGTAAATAAACGTATCCCCTCTCCGACTAAGCTACAACAACCGCGATGGCAACTACAGTGTTAAAGTGCATGTATAACGAAAACATTTAAGTGAACAAACTGTATCCACCTATCGCTAGTGTACACAATGGTTGAGTTAAGAATATAATAGCTATAAAGAATACGGATATAATTAATATAGTGGATATAAACTATATAATAGATATAAGAGATATCGATATAATTAGTGGATATAAAGAATATAATGCATATAAACATATGAATATAAAGAAAATGACGTATATAAAGAATATGGATATACTGGATAAAAAGATAATTATTGATAAAAAGAATATAATGAATAAAATGTATTCGATGGATTTAAAGAGTATAATGGATATAATAAACAGTAACTATGTTTTTATATTCTCTCGCTGCGAAAAAAGATGCCTGTCTAAATTTGAATATGGTGCAGTGTTACATGCTCGTATGGCGACCGTAAAAGTCTTCATGTACTTCATCTCGGTGTTGTTATACATGTAGTTTCTTGTGATCACCAGTTACAGTGTTTTAGTATTAACCCTTATGTTGCTGAATTTTAAAATACATTTCTCCTTCTTTACAGATGCGCTGTTGTATAATTACATATATCTTCACTGTGTACACGCATTTCGCTGTGCAATCACTGCTGTGGATTGCACTGGTTGCACAATCAACTTGTAAATAGTGCAGACCCTGATGAGACAGCTCCTGCAGGAGCTGTATCATCTGGGTCTTCACTATTTACAGGTAGGTATATTGACGTGAATAGCAAGCGAAGGGTTAATATTGATTAACGCCTAATAAAGGCGATAACGCGATGATTTTCACACCTATTTCAGATTTAAAACCAGATTTGAACTCGCCTCGAAAAACATATGACTTGCCATAACTGGAAGAACTGGTTAAATTCTCCAAAATATATGTTCGCACCATCTTCGCATATATTAGAGATAAATTACTTTTAAGTAATTTTAGATGTAGGCCTACCCAAAATGCTCTATTTACCACAACGGTTTAAAAACTTCACAATTCTAAAACTTTACTTTTCTCTAGTAAATGCTCCTTTTCGGTAGATTAATTAAAAAAGGTTGGGTCTAAAATAGCTCGGGGGTGGGGGAATGGGTTAAGGTACTATAGAGGATTCGTTTCATCACATCTACGTTCGGTTCTTATCTCCTGTAGGAGCCGTCAGATCGGGATCTATTCTGTTTGCAAAGGCACCAAAAGGTTGTATTTATAGAATAAAGGGTCAAGCTTCCAATTGTTTAAAAATCCTAAACTTAAACTTAATTTGAGTGACAGATATATATATAGAGAGAGCATCTTTGTTGTAACTGTCAGTACATCTGCTATTACATGTTTCAAATATTTCAAATATGTTTCATATTTTCTCATTTTTTTTAAATAAATGAAACTTGCAACATGTCGCAGTTTAACGATTTGGCTGCCATCTGTGATTACACATGAAAACAGTCTGGATCATGATGAGACGCCGAGTAGCTCGGGATCCTGTTTGTTACTGTGACTATGTTTTTTCAAACAAAAATAAAGAAATGCAAAACGATTGAAAATTGCAGCAGACGACAAATGTTGCAGACGACAAAATTTCGCAGCGTAATGGTTAAACACACCGTATTCATTCTTCAGGCTAATGGTTAATGGCAGTAGTCTTACTGTCTTATATCTTTGGTTTAACCCATTTGCGCCCAGTGGATTCTTCCATGTTTATATATTGGATTAGTCCATTTTTTATCTATGGGGTGCCTGGCCTAAATTTTCGTTTTGTTTTATATTGAAATTTATATCAGCAAACAGTATAGACATTGATCAGACGCCGCATTATACGGCGTCTGATCAGAGTCTACACTGTTTGCCTACGTCCCATATATGGGATCGTGGGAGCAAATGAGTTAAATATTTTAATACAGCTTCCATTGTTTGGAAATCCGTTTCAGACACAGTTGTCGAATGAGTTGTCACGTGCGCGTAATTAATTCAGAGGTCTGGGCATTTTCTAGAATACATGTAACTCCTGTATGTCTCTTTTCTACATTCATTTGCTATGCTTGGTAACGCTTGGTAATTATATATACGCGTACATGTGTATGTGCGTGTATACACGTACACACATGTGCACACGCGTGGGTGCATACATATGTATATGTACATATATATGTACACACGTGTGTGTGTATTGAAGTGTATATATATTTGTGTTTATACATGAATATATATGTATATTAATATGTATATGCCCGTATGCATTCCTACTAACTGTATGTCTTGTTCTGTATATTCATGTATTGCGTTGCTTCTTGTTTCACGCTGCTATCTAAATTGTTTATATTACATGTTGTACTCTCCTAAATTGGAGGAAATAAAGGAATATCTATGTCATGCTCCTCTGCCTTTTGTTAAATAAAATAGAATATTACTAGCATTGTTTCATAGCGTGTCATTCCTTCATATACCCCTATCCAATTAGGCACAAACAAACACAAAAAACCCATAATACGTTGTTTTGTATAAGCCGCATGACATAAGGTCACCATGAATATTTATTGACCTGAACTTTGTAGTTTTTAGCATTTCACAATCAGATCTTTATTATACCATAAGCAAACAGAACAGACTCTTATCAGACGGCTCCTGTAGGAGCCATTTGATCGGGTTTACTCTGTTTGCAAAGTAATTAAAAAGGTTGTTTATGGAGTAAAGGGTTAAGCTAATTGTTTATAATTAAACGCCCGTTGCATGCGTTGACACATTCACATAGATATCCAGATAAATAAATGCAAATATTTCCAAGAAATAGCTCCAACCCCTTTGTTGTGAACAGTCGTCATAGACACGATTCTAAAGAATGGTCACAACATAGGGTTTGATGGAGAAATTACGATTTTAATTTTTTTAATACAGTAAAACCACTCTATAATGGCCAATAAATTGTGTAAAATAGGTGGTATTTAGGGCAGGTGGCTGCTTAAAGCAAGGTGAAAGTAAAACAGAACGCTCCTATAGGAGCGTTCTGTTTTACTTTCACCTTGCTTTAAGCATCCATCTGCCTTTAACACAAAACACTTGATGTAATTTAGTGGTCGTTATAGAACAGTTTTACTGTACATTAATCCCTACATTTATCTATTGCTCAGATTACTGTCCGTCCTCCCAATAAACAAAATTCTAATTTGGATAAACTAACCTTTTCCCATTTCAATGTGTAGTCAAAATTTCAATACATACGGAATATTCATAGAAAAACAGATTACATGTATAGTGAAATATGGAAGGAGGAACATTGTAGCCAGTTTAACTATTAAAGAGACATCTATCATACTGCATTAGCAAACAGAACAGACTCTGATCAGGCGGCTCCTATAGGAGCCGTCTGATCTGGGTCTTCAGTTTGCAAATGCGTGAAAAGGCTTTTATATGAAGGAAAGGGTTATGCACAGCTTATCAGTAACAAGTCTATAAATAACCATAGAAATGATACTACATGTGTTACAATAACTACTGCCACTGGTGTAGTATTGTTCTTGAAACAATACATACGTTCTGCGACACAATCGGAACTATTCGGAGAACCAATCGAAAAACATCGCAGAACCAATCGGAACTACTCGGAAAATCAATCGGAACAACTCGGAGATTCCAACGAAACACACTGGAGAACCAATCGGAACACCTCGAAATAAAAAACGGAGCACCTCAAAGAATGAATCGGTACTCTCCGGAAATCCAAACGGAGCACCTCAGAGAACCAAATTGAACACATCGGAGAACCAAACGGAACATCGGAGAGTAGTTACGATTGGTAGTTTAGTTTAAGTATATTTTATTGCTAATATACAATACATATACAGACTGGGTAGTACATAGGATAATCATACAACATAACAAATTATATAAATGTCATTTATACTAGCAAAAGGGCCGGGCCACAAGTTCTGACAACATTAATTACGACCCTCCCCTTACGGTTGATACGGCGGTATAAGGCACTTATACTTGTGACATCAGCATTAATCCTTTCCCTGATCTAGATTGATTTCAACTACAACGCTCCCTCCCTACAACTGCCCTCTCAATAACGATTCCCTCCTTACAACAACGCATGTCACTGTTACAGCGCTCCCTCCCTACAACTGCCCTCTCAATAACGATTCCCTCCTTACAACAACGCATGTCACTGTTTCCGAAACAACAAGATTCCAGAAACAACTTCTTTCCATTGTATTTTCTTTATGCCTCCATCAAATCCTATGTTGTGACCACTCTTTAGAATCGTCACTTTGTGACGATTCTAAAGAGTGGTCACAACATAGGGTTTGATTGAGGCATAACGGTTTTAGTTATCGAAAAACACCTTATCTGGGGATCTGCAAACAAGCTAATTATGTTTGATTTTCCCTCCCTATAACAACTCCCTCTGAGCAACACATACAATCTTCGTATCCCAAAGGGTGTCATTGTAGAGAGGGAGCACTGTATCAATACAATGCATCTACTTAATATGCATGGGCAAAATAGTTATGATGAAATATGGAAGGTGTAACATTGTAGCTATATAAATTTCCATTAGCAAACAGAACAGACCCTGATCAGACGGCTCATATAGGAGCCGTCTGATCTGGGTCTACTCTGTTCGCAAATTCGTCGGAAGGCCTATTTATGGAGTAAAATCTTAAAACCGTCGGTGTTGAATGTTCATGTAAGACATAATGACATCATGAATATTTATTAGCAGAATGTATATAATGGCATATGTACGCATGAATTTTGGTATTCGTAGAAACTGTAGAGTTAGATCTGATATAATTGCATAAGCAAACAGAGCATGCTCAGATCAGACGATTCCTACATGATCTGCCTGATCTGGGTCTACTCTGTTTGCAAAGGCTTGAAAAACCGTTAATATGAGGGATGTAAATATGGTATCAAATTGGAGTTGTTTTCAATTTCTTTTTCAAAACATAATTTGAGAGTCAAACAGTTTGGATCCTGATATTTCGCCGATTTACTCATGTCATCACGGTTTTGAGTTTGAAGGTGGAAGAGAGCAAATCCCTAGCCACTCTTGTTCTACGGCTGTCGAACGGCGTCTATAGATACCTGGAATCGAGAGATTTCTGCGCCGGCCGTAGAAAATATGTGGCGCAAAACTTCTGTGTTCAATTGTCATTATAATTATCTAATTAATATTCATGTTGTCATTATTTCTTACAGAAATATTCATGGAGTAAAGAGATATACTGCCAGAACGTATATTATACTAAACAGATAACGACAGTCATTCAATTAGTTTGACATTTTGTCAGTCCCTCGCCGCAGTCAAGTCTTTAGCCATCTGTATAAATTTTAACTCATGAAAGACTTGGCCGGCCTCATATTTAAAACAAAGGCTACATTCTCTTGTCAGAAAAAATATAACCCGAGTGTAAGACAGTGTTGATCTTGATGAGTTGCCGAGTAACTCGGTGTCTCATCAGGATCCAAACTATTGGCAAACAGTATATAGACTTCACAAATAACGTGCTAAAGAGTAACCCTTTCGGCGGCAAATTTCTAATTGTCGTCTGCAATCGAAGTTTGTTAAATCATTCAGTAAAATAAGGAAATGAGATAAATAAATGCAAATTTCAAAGGAATAAAACACATATATAGAAATAGAGATTGAGACAAATAGTGAAGTCCCTGATCAGACGTCGTCTGAAGTCGTCTGATCTGGGACTGCACTATTTGTCGTGGTGCATTTATGCGACTTCGACGGTGAAAGGGTTAATGATTTGCAGATTAATTTTCATTTACATAATCACAAGATTAAACCTTACCTTCCATTTCGTTCTCAAAAACATGATCACAAGTTCACGACGTCAAACTGTTTGGATACTAATGATACATTCTTTTATTCGGCATTTTATTAGACCCATTCAAAGTGAAAGCTTACCAACACTATGCAAAATATATCTGCCCAAATTTGATATGGTGCTATGAGATGGTGCTATTTTGACTACATCCAGTCCGATCAAGCTTCTGAAGGATTATTGTCCAAGTCTCACAACAGCTTGAATTCTTATGAGATACCGAACTACTAGATTTACAATCCAAGTTGTTTGCAAAAGGCACGAATAGCGGGAGATAGTATACATTCTATACAGTACTTTTACCCGTAGCAATGCTAGGGTAATCATGAATATTGTATGACAAAACTCACAAGGAGTATATCCACTTCTTCACTGAAATCGTTGCAGATGGATCTGAAACATGTGTATGGTGTTTTCCTAATTGTAGGATTAGGTATTGTAGCTTTTGAGATCGCTTATAATGTTTGCGTCCTTGACACACCCATTTTAAGGCTCCACGGGGAGCCTTTGTCTTTCTGTGCGTGGAAGTGTAGCTGTATCAACAGCTGTGCCTACATCAATTACCATGCCAAGATGACACTCTGTGAACTCCATGAATCGCAGCCAGACACCAGGCCCCAGAAATGTCCAGGATATTCGCTGATCAACTTATCGAAAGCTGCAGATTTGGCAAAACAAGCAAATCGACCACGTTGCTCTTTGAATGATACAGAGGTATGTCCCAACATTAATGCAAGCACGGGTACATACTATTTTGGTAACACTAACCACAAAGGTTCAAAAAGAGCTTTTACATGTACGGACAGTTACGAAGTCGATGGGGAATACACAATAAGATGTGAAGAAGCTGGAACCTGGATCGTACATGGCGCTTGTACACAAGCGTGTCCACCCAACACAATGTCTTGGAGATACGTTGTTTCAGCTCATATCACGATACCATCGTCTTCAGGAGAACTGATGTTTGGTTCCATCGCTGATGTAAACATTACATTTTTCGAAAACACCACTGTCTCTTTCACATGCGTTAACGGTTTGCCATTAAGTGGGCGGCATCATACTCGGTGCGTAAATGGAACCTGGAACCGGTTCCCATTTTGTGGGTCTGGAATGCGAGAACAATGTATGACGAGCATGGACTGCATCGATAAAGATTCTGAATGCAGGAATAGTCGCTGCTGGTGCAGACCTGGCCTATCTTACGACTATTGTAATTTCGCGTGTGTTGCACATTGCCCGAGGAAATATGGAAATACGTTTCAAATTGTTGAGAAGTATTCGTTTGTGATGAAAAGTTGGCTTCACCTCCCTTCAGAACTTATAAAGAAGAAACACAAACTCGCAACCTGTATGTCTATGTGCCTTACGTACTCCAATGAAACCTACACCTGCAGAAATGTAGACTACCACACGCCGAGTAGAGTTTGCTATTTCTACGATGTACCGGAAGGAAACGATCTTTTTGGATACCTTAACCAAGAACCTGATTCAGAATATTTCCAGCGAGATTGCACACCGTGTAGTATTAGTGACTTTACAAACAGTGAGGACCCTGATCAGCCATCGCGCTTGAACAATGTTGGCTAGGGAATACATTGTTTGACACCCTTCAACCTGTCTATTACTGTAAATGACACATCACTCACCTAGTGTGATACATTGTTGTAACTCATATCATATTAATTATTTCAATGGTGAATGTTCACATGGACTCTTCCGAAATTCAAACAGTTAAATATTACCGTACCGTGAATGTTCAGGTCAAGATAAGGAATAGTGGTCATGTGTGTTGGTAGTCTGTTTCTCAGAGAGTGGAATAGTGGTCATGTGTGCTGGTAGTCTGTTTCTCAGAGAGTGGAATAGTGGTCATGTGTGTTGGTAGTCTGTTTCTCAGAGAGTGGAATAGTGGTCATGTGTGCTGGTAGTCTGTTTCTCAGAGAGTGGAATAGTGGTCGGGTTTGCACTATTTACAAGTTGATTGTGCAACCAGTGCACTACACAATGTACTTGTACACAGTGAAGATATATGTAATTATACAACAGGACATGGGTAAAATGTATTTTAAAATTCAGCAAGAGAAGGGTTAAGAACTCTTCAGAAGTCTTAAACAAACTTAAGAACAACAGGTATCTTGCATCCACCGTAAACACATACGATTTTTCTGCTTTCTACACAACTCTTCCTCATAATTTGATTAACGATAAACTAACTTAATCCATAAAGTATTTGCCCGAGAAAAAACATCATTTCTGGCATGTAATGCTGAAAAAACTTTCTTTACTAATGGGCAAATGAAACATTACACCAATTGGACTTGCTCAGAAGTTTGCGAATTACTAACCTTTCTTCTGGATAACATATTTGTACGTTATAGGAATGCTATATCCCGTCAGGTGGTTGGTATTCCTATGGGTACGAATTGTGCACCACTGTTCGCCGATTTGTTTTTGTAATGTTGTGAGAGGGATTTTATGCTATTTTTTAATCCCCAAGCACAATATCAAACTCCTCGATATTTGGATATATTTTTAACTTAGATAACCCTTTATTTGATGCTCCGATTCCTACAATTTACCCAAAAGAACTCAAATTGAATAAAGCTAACCCTTCCGACAACTATGCAGCGTTTCTTGATCTAGACCTAAAAATTGACAATGGAATGATTTCTTCTAAAATATATAACATAAGAGATGATTTTGATTTTAATATTGTAAATTTCCCTAATCTTGACGGAGATGTTGCCCGTGCCCGATCTTACGGGGTTTATATTTCTCAACCTATTCGTTTTGCTAGAGCTTGTTCATCTATTGACGATTTTAACAGTCGAAATCTCATTTTAACTGAAACGCTGCTTAAGCAAGGATATTGATACTATAAACTAAGAAAAACTTTCTCTAAATTTTATTATCGAAATCTTTCCCTTATTGGCAATTACAAATATAATATCAAGGCGCCCCTGCGACACGGTATTTCACATCCTGAATTTTATGGTGGTGTGATTTAAAAACTTCGTAAAATTATTGGACACACCCATTTTCTCACTTTGTTTATCAAATATGTTAAAAATGTCATCTATTAAAAAGGGATATGATCCTATAGTACTAAAACATACTGCACGCTTGGCTGTCAAACCTTTTACAGTTGACAATTACGCTAGCCTCTTTGCATGTACGACAAGAAAGGTTTAGTACTCTATGAAAGCCACCTCTTAAATCCGGAAACGGAAGGAGGACGTTGGACATCTGTACTATTTCGTTTTTGTCGTACCCTTTATTACTTTTCTACAGTTACTTTGTTTGCAGCTCAATCATTGTGTACACTAGCGATAGGTGGGTACAGTTTATTTCACCTAAATTTGTTTTCGTTTTACATGCACCTTACCACTGTATTTGCCATCGCGGTTGTTGTAGCTTAGTCGGAGAGGGGATACGTTTATTTACACTGTTTGTCTTTTAGGGTGGGGTGGAATAAGTGTGAGGTTGGGCACCCCAAAACCAGTGTAACCCCAGTGACTTCTGTCACTGACCATTCCAAGGCGGTACTTCCATCTTCCCCCTATTGTATGTTTGTTTTGTCTTTTTGTGTCTCTTTTATGTTTTTGATAGGTATGTACATTTACTGTGTTTTCTTGTGTTGCTGTTCGGGCGGCTGTTTGTTCTCTATGTGGTATTTCCTGCATGACTCGTATTTGTACTTTTACCGTGAATATTCAGACCAAGATCGGGAATAATGGCGATGTGTGATGGTAGTCTATTTCAGAGAGTGATTCTGTGCGGGAAGAATGAGTATTTTACCTTGATTATCCAGGTCAAGATCGGGAATAGTGGCGATTTGTAATGTAGTCTGTTTCAGAGAGTGAAGCGGGAAGAATGAGTATATACGCGTTTATATGAAGGAAAGGGTTACGATAGTCAGTAAAAAACGGATAGTTGCCTTAAACCTTTACTCAATGAATATTTATGTAAGAAATAAGGACATGTTGAATATCAATTCACTGACTGTTTTATAATGGCACTATGAACAATATAATTTTTATCGTGGAAGAAACTGTAGAATGAGATCTATATTATATCAAAAGCAAACAGAGCAGATCCGCGTCAGGTGCATCCTATAGGAGCCGTCTTATCTGGGAGTACTCTGATTGCAAATGCGTATTTATGCAGTTAAGGGATAAGGAGAGATTGTGCATGTGTCTGGATGTTCTGACATGTGTGTCTATGTTAGCTGGGAGGCTGACCCTGGTAGGTACCTCCGTCAGAAACCTTACGACTAGACAAGTCTGCATTGTCGGACAGCCATTAGTATCGACAGTGTTTGATTATAAACATCACATACACAATGCAGATTCTGAAAAGACATAGCACAATCACGAGGAATTACTCAATGTAAAGACTTCTTCGTGACGGTTGCTGGTGTAGGTATTTCCATGTTTTAACTCCGTCCTTCATTGTAAAAAGTTATACAGTACAATTAAATAGCTGGTTATCTATACATGGATGTGTTTGGCTGTGGAAACATAAAGGAGCTGTCTGATCTGGATCTACATGTACTATGATTGCAAATGCGTGGCAATGTGTTTATATGAGTTAATTATCTGCCATTACAAACAATTTTAAAAAGTCCACCATCTTGTTCACGTGAGTTTATGGTTCGTTGTTTAGAAGAAGGCTAGATACACAGTGAGATGAAGTAAGACACTGCTCATTCATGATACCAATGAAAATTGATACCAAGGTCAATTGATACCAATGGCAAATGATACCAATGGCAATTGACAAAATACAGTAAAACCTTGCTAATCCGCACACTCATATACACATTATGACCATTATTTAACCATTCCCTGTTCTACGTGTATTCCAAATCTCATTTCCTACTGATTAATCATGGAAAATGGTTATAATGAAATGTGGAAGGAGAAACTAAAATAATAGATCTATCAAATTCCTTTAGCAAACAGAGCAGACCCTGATCAGACGGCTGCTATAGGAGCCGTCTGATCTGGGTCTTTACTCTTTGCAAATGCGTGAAAACACGTTTATATGAAGGAAACTGTTAAGACGTGTGACAGTTTAACGCAGGTCGAACGTAATGAACACAGCATACTGTTCATTCGACGTTAAGTATAAATACTTTGAAAGTAGGAGATCCTTCAAAGATAAAAGTAGCAATGTGAAAAGAGACAATTTCAGACTCGGTTTTATTGAGTCTGTCAATGAGCAGTTATTTAAACTGCAACACTACTCACGCCCCCACCACCGGCTTAAGCGGTATTCCATTTTTATAACAAATAACATGGAAACTAATGCTCTCGAAGGATAAGAGAATATAAGACCACTGAAGTACGGGGCGAATTTTTACGAGCGTCACACAAACACCTGCTGTTGTGAAGTTCATATATTCTGAAAGTAGGAGATTCTTAGAAAACAAAAGCAGCAGTTTGATCTGTTTATTGAGTCTGTTCTTTGGCAATTATTAAAAGTGCAACACTTCTCCCTGCTCCTCCTCCCTTAAATGTACTTCAGTGGTACTTTATTCCTCCTTGTTTGTTGCGGTCTCTCCGAATAATCGAAAACCCAGAAATGTGAATTTCCATATCTATGACAGAATCATCGAGCCATATTTCTGTAACTGAAATAACTGAATACTTTGTCGTTTGAACTATAATTTTCATTTCCTGAATTTTGGGTAATAGTGATCCAGCGTTAATGTGAATAAAATGTAGGTCTTTCTTGGTAAACCACCGAAAATTATTACCATCAACTGAAGATGGAAGCCTGATAGAGTAAACAGGTGCGTAGCTAGCGATACGCACTTACGCACGTGCGTAACATCAATATGGAAGGTGAAAACATTACTTTGGTCAAAATGGAACACAAATCGAAGGCTAAGGGGATAGACTTTGATAAAGTTTAAACGTTCTGTCTTGTCATGTAAATTTTAACCCATTACACCATTTTGACACCCTTTGACGCCTCTGTAAGTCACTTTTGTGTAACCATTGTGATAAATAGAGCATTTGCTCCTATAGGAGCAAATGCTCTATTGATCACAATGGTTTCAACTTACAAAATTCTAAAAAAAATCCTTTTCTCTAGTTAATGCTCCTTTATTTATCACAATGGTTTAAAAACTACACAATTCTAATTTTCCTCTGGGAGCATGACATGTCCCCGGATCCCTATAGCCACGGTCCGTACATTACATTTGGATTCAGCTACGCTCCTTGTAAAGCCCCTCTAAAGCGGACGTTAGATTTAATATAAATATCGGTCTTGGAGACAGGTGACAGCTTAATGCAGGTTAAAAGTCATACAGAAAGCTCTGAAACGAGTCTCTCGGAGCTTTCTGCATGCCTTTCACCCTGCATTATGCACCCGCCTGCCTAAAAGTATCTAAATTCTTATCTATTCGAATTCCGGTTTAGATGTGTTTTTTTCTGTATGTGAAGACGATTTGAAACCGGTACCGTTACCATAATGATAAGAATTAACGAAAGGAAGTTCTGGCGTTAAACACATATTGCAAGTAAAATTAAGTCAATTATCCCTGAATACATCTACTGTTAAACCTGTCAAAACCAGAATTTTAGTAGAGAAAATACTTTCTAGCAGGTGGCTGCTTAATGCAGGGTGAAAGTAATACAGCACACTCATAACTGAACTTTCTGTATGACTTCCACTCTGCATTAAGCTGCCACCTGTCTGCAAGACCGATATTTAAAAGATACTAGATTCAACGTCCGGTTTAGAGTGGTTTTACTGTTATGAAAATGTTCATTGGATATCCAGCTGGTACTTTTGGTATGTGTCCATCGTAGTCTATGGTTTTGCTAGATGAAATGAGTTTCTTGCAACAGTGCAATGATGTTTGGGTTGTCTCCCTTTGTTTACATTTATTTTGTGTTTAACTAGCGTTACTCTGAATATCCCTACATCACAATAGACAAAATAAAAATATATCTCTAACCGTTGTCCGAGAGTAATATCTTTTTAAGCAAACAATCTCAATTTTCCCGGTAGTGAAATTTCCATCACTAAATACAACTCGGTACGAACGAAACAGGCAGGTAAATATTGGTTGCTGGATCAATATTGATGTTTTCTGGTGCCTCTGAATGACGTAATTATGTATCTCTCACGTAGTATTGAGGTAAATAACATCTTAACCCTTCGCTTGCTAATCACATCAATATACCTACCTGTAAATAGTGAAGACCCAGATGAGACAGCTCCTGCAGGAGCTGTCTCATCAGGGTCTGCACTATTTACAAGTTGATTGTGCAACCAGTGTACCCCACAGCAGTGATTGATTGCACAGCGAAATACTTGTACACAGTAAAGATAAATGTAATTATACAACAGGGCATGGGTAAAGAATGAGAAATGTATTTTAAAATTCAGCAAGAGAAGGGTTAAAACTTGTGAAATATGAAACACGAATCCATGAACAACATTAGAATAAATGAGAGTAAAATCCTGCGTTAATCTGCCATAAGATCTCAAACCTGTACTCTGTTCGAGAAATAGTAGATATTTCAAGACATATCGTGTGATAACCAGGGTAAAATTAATGCAGCATATTTAAGCATGTATAGTAACAGTCCCAGAAATGATCGCCGTTTACAATAATGATGCTAGAGTGCTGCTGCTCAGTGACAACTCGTTTTGTTTGTTCAGATAATCAAAAGTGCCATAATAAACATTGAGTTACAGATCAATTCCCTATAATTGTTTAACAAATACATGTAGAAGCAGCGACGAGTAGGATGTACACGGAGAGTAAAAAGGTGGCTCATCAATCTGTAAACTTGCGCTGGTGTGGTTATTTTTCATCTCAGAAATACATTGCGTATGGATATTAATTAGTATAATAGTTTAATGACATATGAACAAAAAAAGACATGGCCTTTGTAAAACTGTAGAATCAGTGTCCATGCTTATAAAACTTTTTAGTTGAGTCTGGGTTCGTTCTCAAGCTTTTGATTGGTCAGATTTGAGCCTTTGGCTCAAATCTGACCAATCAAAAGCTTGACAACAAAATCAGACTCAACTCATCAATCTGTAAACTTGCGCTGGTGTGGTTCATCGGGATAGCATAAAATAGTGGCAGCGACATCATCGTCTTCATTGGTTGACGATCGATTGCGCTTTGTGGTGGAGCAACGTATGCGATAGCTGAACAGAGAAATCCTAGAGTGGCAGTCATTTGAACAACCAGGCAGATGAAGGTTGTGACGTCTTTCTTGATATTGCCTTGCGCTTTTGTAGCTGTAGTGTCCGCTTTTCCTTTTCTCCTATCCTCCTGTACCATTTCACTCCTGTTTTCACAGCATGTCTCCATTTGTAGGGTCTACTGTTGCGTCTTCCTAAGAATCAACATCAATATGAGCTGAGTGGAGGTCCCCCTTGCAGGTGTCTTTGTATCTGAGGCATGGATGTCCAGTTGGGCGAGATCTAAGATCTAGCTTACCATACAGGAGGTCCTTCGGTATGCGTCCCTTGTCCAGACGTGGACAAGCCGTCGCAGCCGGCACTCGCTTAGTATGGCAGGGATTGTTGTCGTCTTGGCTGTGTTGAGGTCCCCTGTGTTGGTTATTTGTCCTTCCATGTAACGTTCAGTAGCCTCCGTAGACTTCTCATATGGAAGCGTTGGGCTTGGATTCTTCCGTGGTGTAAGTGGTCCATGTCTCGCTTCCGTATAGGAGAGTGCTAATGACACATGTCTGATAGATTTTTAGCCTGGTGATCAGTGAGACGTTCTTGTTCTCCGAAATTCTCTTGTTAAGGCATGAAATTATATTGAAAATTATCCAATATAATTCAGGAAAGAAATTGTTAAAAATCACTGTTTTATTTTTCTCGTAATGCTGTCACTCCAAGTTCTGAGTAAGTGCATTGTTATGTTGAAAATGTCATGGCTTATCAATATGACCGAAGTGATCCGATTGATGTGTTTTTGTAAAAGTTAACCCTTCGCTTGCTGAATTTTAAAATATATTTCTCCTTCTTTACCCATTGCCCTGTTGTATAGTTACATATATCTTCACTGTGTACAAGTATATCGCTTTGGAGTGCACTGGTTGCACATTTAACTTGTAAAAAGTGCAGACCCTGATGAGACAGCTCCTACAGGAGCTGTCTCATCTGGGTCTTCACTATTTACAGGTAGGTATATTGACGTGAATAGCAAGCGGAGGGTTTATCTCTTATATATCATAAACTCATGACCATTGAAATAATAATGTTTGAAGCATTTAACTCTTCATCACCTAGTAATTCGGCGTCTCATCAGGATCCAAACTGTTTGTTACTGTTATTATTTTATGAAACAAATATAAAAACAAGCTGAAAATTGTAGCAGACGACAAAGTTTGCAGACGACAAGAGTTGGCAAAACGCATTTGTGATTCAGTACATCGCCATTCGTTATTTCTTATTCCAGAAATAAATATTATTTGCGAACACATAGAACCTAAATAAAAACCGACAAACAGATAAAGTGACTAAAGTGGATACAATACATTTTATCTGGTCGAACACATGTAGTAATTGAGGGCGCTAATAATGTATACTGTGCGCATGTTTCCAATGAATGCCTGTTATGCAGGAACATTAAAAGTCAAACTGATGCCAAAGAATTAGAGGGGGTCTTTACAACTTAAAGTACGGGGGCATGACTAACAAATTACATTCAATTCAGTGAAATGTGAAGTAATTCGTATGACAACCAAACGAAATACTCTCATTCATAACTACCATCTTCACAAAACAGAACTAAAGTCAACTGACAGAGCCAACTACTTAGGAGTCACCGTCACCCCAGATCTTTCATAGAAACATCAAGTCGAAAACATTATGAAAGACAGGCAAAATGAATTATATCGCTTCTTTGTAAGAACATTCGCTCCAGTGCTCAAAATGCAAAATTTACAGCCTATAAATCCTATGTTCGACCTATGTTCGATCCATGTTCGACCTATGTTCGACCCATGTTCGACCAATAGTAGAATATGCTTCAACGGTATAGTCACCATACATGTATGCAGGTGAACGTCGATATCTCGAACTTCAAGAGCCCATACAAATTAGTTCGAGATAACAAAAGTTCGAGTCATCCAATCTGACCAATATCTCAAGTTGACAGCTTAATGCAGGTCTAATGCAATGCTGAAAGCTCCTACAGGACCTGCATTAAGTTGTCACATGTGTTTCTAAATATGTTTAGTAATACATGTTAGGAAAATTCTGTATTGTAATTTTAGTTCGAGTTATCCCGAAGTTCGAGATATCAAAGTTCGACTATACTTCGAATAAAATCAGCCAACTTGAAATTGTCCAAAGACGCGCAGCTAGATTCGTCGACAGTAACTATTCGCGCGAAAGCAGCGTCACCAATATGTTGGAGACACTGAAATGGGACACACTACAGTGCTGACGGGATATTGCCAGAGGAAGCATGTTATTCAAGATCATAAATATTTTATTTGACATTACACCAGACCCCCCACTTCGCACTGCACGATCTACAAGAGGAAATCCATACCAATACTGTTCACCTTCATGTAGGTTACCGTCTCACCAGCACAGCTTCTTTCCAGTCAGCATCGTTTGTGGATACGCCTTCCTGACCTACAGTGTCCCCTCTCTACAACGACACCCTTTGGGATACGAAGATTGTATGTGTTGTTCAGAGGGAGTTGTTACAGGGAGGGAAAATCAAGCATAATTAGCTTGTTTGCAGATCCCAAGATAAGGTGTATTTCGAGAACTAAAACCGTTATTCCTCTATCAAACCCTATGTTGTGACCTCTCTTTAGAATCGTCACAAAGTGACGATTCTAAAGAGTGGTCACAACATAGGGTTTGATGGAGGCATAAGGAAAATACGATGGAAAAAGTTGTTTCTGGAGCCTTGATACTGCTGGTTCCTATTCGCGACCTAGATTGGAGGAACCGAGAACAAAAGAATAACAATGTTAGAGGAAATCCCAATGAAACAAAAATAGAACAAAGTGTTTGTACGTTAAAGTCAAATACTCCATAACCTATGCAAATATTTTGGCGTTCTGGACTGATTATACGATCCAAACTATTTGACGCTCTTCATGCATATTTAACCCTTTCATTCATAGAAACGCTCTTCATGCATTTACAAACAGATTAGACCCAGATTAGACGGATCCTATAGGAAACCCTCTGATCATGGTCTGCTCTGTTTGCCAATGGAAATTGATAGATCTGTTTCTTTACTTTCTGAAATGGCTACACTATTCCAACTTCCATATTTCATTGTAAGTATTGTGTCCATGAATAGTCAGTAGGTATTGAAAATTGGAATAAACATAAAACAGGGAAAGGGTTAAGAAAAAGGGGTGGGTGGGGTTGGGTGTTGGTAAAATAACCTTGGAAATAGTAGAGAATCAAGCAGACGACACTTTTTGGCAAAACAAAATAAATAGACAAAATAAAAACCACACACACAAAAATAGCATTACTTTGCTTGTTTACCATAGTACTTTGTATAAATTATAACTTCCGCTATGTAAATTGCAGTAGTTTATTTAACCCTTTCCCTCATATTGACGACTTTTGACGACTCTGTAAAAGTCACTTTGTGAAACCATCATGATAAATAGAGCATTTGCTCCTATAGGAGAAAATGCTCTATTTATCACAATGGTTTCAAACTAAAAACTTCTGTTTTTTCCTTTTCTCTAGTTAATGCTCCTTTTCGGTAGATTTATTCAAAGAGTTTGTATCTAAAAATAGCATATGAGGGAATGGGTTAACTTGCCTATTGACTCAACTCATTGTCGTCTGCTGAATTTGTCGTCTGCTTCAATTTCTATATTCGAAATGTTTTTCCCCTTTTTATTACAAAATATAATAACAGAATCAAATAGTTTGGATCCTGACGAGACACCTGTATATAAACGTTTTGAACATGCTATCGCAGATATTGGCAGCGAATGAGTTTTGACGTGACAGGTTGGCTGCCACATTTTGTCATCTGCAAACTTTGTCGTCTGCTACAAGTTTCTGTTTTTTTAATATCTAATATTTTTCTTCATTTTTTGTTTCACCAACAGCCACAGTAACAAACAGTTTGGATCCCGATGAGACATCGAGTTACTCGGCGTCTCATCTGGATCCAAACTGTTTGCAGATATAAACAGATGCGACACTGGCAACGAAAGAGTTGATGTATTATTGTCATACATATAGTGTCGACACTCCCCAACCTTTCATCTGCTGGGCCAGCTAGTTGTGTGCGACAGGGTATCTCGCCAGAATTCAAACTATTGGCATTCAGTCAATAATTACTGCAAGACTTGAGCGAATCGGGTGTTGATAAAACTTGTCATAGGTCAGCTTATTAAACTTTTTGCACGGGTTTGAGATCATTCTCGTGTAGTATCTGATTGGTTAGATTTTGAGCTTAACCAATCAGATACTTGATCACGAACTCCGACTCAGAAGTTTACAATATCCGAACAAAGGCTTTAGCATATTTTTTATTGTTAACAAGAGAAGGATAAATATCGGACAAAATCACACCAGAGATGTATTTCGGGCTGATGGCTTCATGGGGTTGGGTGTTAGTCTTTTTTCTTGTTCATGGCCCAGTTAGAATTATGGCTTTTATAGAAACTTTACACATGTCTGAGGTTATACAAGTCGGTGACACGGGCGACTCGGCAAGGGTTTCGGAAATCATTCTTGATGTTAGTGTTCACAAATGCGTGGATAATTGTAAGAGAAGGCGCGCGTGCACGTTCGTGAATTATCACTTCAACACGCACGTGTGTTACATCATCGCCCAGGTACCACTAGACCATGGTTTGACTGTGGATAACATTGGCTATGCTTATGGAAGGAAATCAGATTGGGACATGGTAAGTGGAGTTTTTTCGGGACTGTCAAAATCATGCATTCGTATCAGTCAAAGTGTCTTATTTCTCAGTCAGCCTCCATTGTGCTACTATTATTTAGAATCGCCATCTTTGCAAGTACTAGTCAGATCGCACAGGGTTTGACTTTATAAATACTATAAGCTTTCAAGTACAGTTGAATTTCGATATCTCGAACTAGGATAACTCGAACTTCTCGATAACTCGAACAAAATGTTCGGTTCTTCCAAAATGTACAATACAGAATTGTTCTAAAATGTATCACTACACATATCTAGACACACATGTGACAGCTTAATGCAGGTCTAAAGTAATGTTAAAAGCTCCCACAGGAGCTTTTAGCATTACTTTAGACATGCATTAAGCCGTGCTTGAGCTATCGAAGTTCAACTGTACCTACTTATACTGGAAATTGCTTGCATGTCAATAAAATATTCCTGAAAATATTAACACTTTACTCCACAACCCCGCCTTTCAACGCCTTTGCAAACAGAGTAGACCCAGATCAGGCGGCTCTTGTAGGAGTCGCCTGGTCAGGGTCTGCTCTGTTTGCTAATGATAAAGGTTGACTCTGCAGATTCCACCATGGTCAAATATATATTCTCCATCATTTACTCCATGCATATTCATAGAAATAATGACATGAATATTAATAAGATTGTTTTTTATAATGGCACATGGACACAGGGATGTTCGGCCGCGGCAGAAACTAGAATCATATCTATATTATTTCATAAGCAAACAGAGCTGACCCTGACCGAACGACTCATATTGGATCCGTTTGGTCTAGGTCTACTTTGTTTGCAAACGTATAGAAAGGCGTATACGCCACTATAACAAACTTAGTTAATTGGTATTAATGACGTAATTTAATTCGTACATGAATATTCATGAACCAAAGTGTTATACAACTACTGGTAATCCAATGCAAGAACAAAATATTATCAGCTCTGTATAAATAATTACAATGGCACCTCGTTTTATTTTCATAGTTTCCCCCTGGATTCGAAAGTAATATTGCGCTTTTATTAATAATTAAAATAATTGGCGTTTATTACAAATACACATGTACATACATCGCAAAATCAAAATATTCATGAATATATTACATATTGGGTTTTACAACAATAACATTAAATCGGTATTGCAAAATATGGTTACAAACTAGATCCATATCTCATTACATTGTCAAATTCCTAATATTAATTGAAACCTATGCATATCTATGTAAGTACATGTACAGTAGAACCTGTCTTAAAATTAACCCTTTCATCGCCAATGTCGCATAAATGCACCACGACAAATAGTGCAGTCCCAGGTCAAACGCCATCTTTTTAAGGCGGCGTCTGATCAGGGACTTCACTTTTTGTCTCAGTCTGTAGTTTTATATATGTAAATTCTGAAGGGAGGTGATCCCCCGAGAGCAAAAATTACACAAAAAGAGAAAATTGCAGACTCGGTTTTATTGAGTCTGTTCATGAACAGTAATTGAAAGTGCAACACTGCTCACGCCCCCTAGCACCGGCTTAAGCGGTATTCAATTTTCAGAACAATAAGTACTGAAATTCATGACCTCGAAGGTGTTTTATTTCTTTGAAAATTGCAACTATTTGTCTCATTTCCTTATTGTACCGGAAGACTTACCAAAAATTGGATTGCAGACGACAATTAGAAATTTGGCACTGAAAGGGTTAATGCAGGTCAAAAGTAATGCCAAAAGCTCATATAGGAGCATTACTTTTAGCCCTGTATCAAACAACCATTTGCTGTTAAAGATTTATATGTTCAATGAATGAATGGCCGCTTAACCCTTTCCCTTATGTAAGCGCATTTTGAAGCATCTGCAAACAAAGTCGACCCTGATCAGACGGCTCCTATAGGAGCCGTTTTTATCAGGACCTGCTCTATTTGCTTATGGAGTAATATAGATCTGATTCTACAGCTTCTGCCTGAGCCAAAATGTCATGTGTTCGTATGCCATTATAAAGATAATCTTATCAATATTCATGACGTCATTATTTCCAACATGAATATTCATCATTGGAAGGGTTAAGTCATGTTCTATTGTGTTTTGTTCTTCAATATCGCCATTTTAGGGCATATCAGATCGGAAAGAAAGCAGCATTTAAACTAAATCATGCAAACTGTCTTACAGAAAACAAACTCTTGGTTACCTCAAAACGGAAATAAATGTTTGTTGACTGCGATGTTGTTTAACCCTTTCACCGCCGAAGTCGCATAAATAAGCAACCACAAATAGTGCAGTCCCAGATAAGACGCCGCCTTTTCAAGACGGCGTCTGATCAGGGACTTCACTTTTTGTCTCAATCTCTGCTTCTATATCTGTGCTTTATTCCTTTGGTATTGGCATTTATTTATCTCATTTCCTTACTTTACCGAATGATTTAACACAATTGGTTTGCAGACGACAATTAGAAATTTGCCGCCGAAAGGGTTAATTGTTTTCGTGTCAAATAAGTTTCGTCTTCAAACATTATTACCTGCTTTAACTCTGCATTCTATGCAATAAAAGTTGTTCAAATGTTTCCGTGTAAATAATTGACCTCTGCTGTTCTGGTAGGACACTATCTGTAAAACCCTATACCGACTAACACACAGGGGTCTGCATGAGAACCTGTCCTAAGCGGCCATTCATTTATTGAATACTCGTACATGAGTTTTAAAAAGCAGGTGTTTGCTTAATGTAGATACAAATAATACAGAATTATAAATGACCTGTATTACGCTATACGACCTGCCTTACATATCGATAACTAGACCTCTTTTTGTGGCCGCTTGAGACAAATTCTTCTGTAATTTTCTGTCTTTAAGTCAGGCGGAACATAAATCATTTACCTGAAAATGATACCATTTAATCCATTACTACATGAATATTCATATAAAAATTAAAGAATAATACTATGTGCTCTCTTTTTATACTGACATACAGAAAACTCCATAAATCTGAGATTAAATTTAGTATAAATATAAGTTTCGGGAGACAGGTGGCAGTTTAATGCAGTGTGAAATTCATATACGACTTTAAGTCATGCATTAAGCAGTCACATGCCTAAAAGTACCAAACTCCTTCTCTACTAGAATTCCGGTTTAGATGGGGATTGGTCACGGCATAAACTGTATCATTAACTGTTTTGGCGCCAAATTTAAAAGTGTCGTCTGCAATAATAATTTCAAATTAAATATAATTCTAAACTAAATAATATTATTTCCGGTCGATCGGGATCATTAGATTTGATGTTATTAGTTTTGAAAATTGAATAGTGCTTAAGCCGGTGCTAGGGGCGTGAGTAGTGTTGCACTTTTAATTACTACTCATGAACAGACTCAATAAAACCGAGTCTGCAATTTTCTCTTTTTGCATTTTTACTTTTGCTTTCGAAGGATCACCCATTTTCAGAATATTGGTATATTAGAAAAACATTTTTTTTTATAAAACCTGATGCTTGGGCTAAAATATTACAGAAAAAAGTGAAGTCCCAGTATCTAAAATAGCTACAATGTTCCACCTTGATTTCTACAATATTTTATTTAATAAAGAAAAGGGATTGGATAATAGTCATAGCCTATTTAAGTCATTTCTAGTACAGTGCTCCCTCCCTACAACGGCCCTCTCAATAACGATTCCCTCCTTACAACAACGCATGTCACTGTTTCCGAAACAACAAGGCTCCTGAAACAACTTTTTCCATCGTATTTTCTTTATGCCTCCATCAAACCCTATGTTGTGACCACTCTTTAGAATCGTCACCTTGTGACGATTCTAAAGAGTGGTCACAACATAGGGTTTGATTGAGGCATTACGGTTTTAGTTCTCGAAATACATCTTATCTGGGGATCTGTAAACAGGCTAATTATGTTTGATTTTCCCTCCCTATAACAACTCCCTCTGAACAACACATACACTCTTCGTATCCCAAAGCGTGTCGTTGTAGAGAGGGAACACTGTAGTACAAAATAAGTACATGTTGTACATGCAAGACATATATAGTTCCACCTTCTATATTTCATTGCAGTTATCGTGTCCATGAACATTCCGTGTGTATTGGAAATTAGAATAAACATAGAACAGGGAAAGTGTTGAAAATATGTTTGCATATTTATCAAGCCATTGTTAAATAAAGGTTAATACGAATATTGATTATTGTCAAACGGTGTTGACTTTGACTTCCAATAGACCAGGTCACTGCGTAAGTCTACATTATTGTCCACGTCCATATTTCGTTGTAAGGTCAAGTTTATATTGAACCTAGCAGTCTGTTAACATCTACGACAATACTCCTCTAAACCGGACGTTCAATTTAGTACAAATGTCGGTCTTGGAGACAGATGACAACTTAACGCAGGGTGAAATTCATGCAGAAAGCTCCTCTAGGAGCTTTCTGCAAGGCTTTCATCCTTCATTAAGCAGCCTCCTGCCTAAAAGTTTTAAATTCTTCTCTAATAGAATTCCGGTTTAGAGAGTTTTTTCTGTAGTTTTATTTCCTAGACGTATATCAATACATCATAGATGATTTTACTAGCAAAATAACCCGGATGTTTGCACTTGTCAGTGACGTCACACAAGTAATTACCTGCAAAAGCATTCTTGTTGACTATAGATGACACTATAGCTTCGCCAATAGACAATGACCCATGTCATCAATAGTTTGAGAGTTTGCACTTTAACACTTTCCCTGTTCTAGATTTATAACAAATTTCACTACTTGAATATACAAGAAAAATATAGTTACAATAAAATATAGAAAGTAGTACTTTGTAGCCATTTTAGAAAGTAAATAAACATATCTTGCAAATTCATTTAGCAAAAAGAGCAGACCCGGATCAGACGACTCGCATGAGTATTCTAGATATGCATAGTAACACATTTCATAGTTATAATGAACTATGGAAAGTGGAACTGTGTAGCCATTTAGAAACTATGGAAACAGATCTTTCAATTTCCATAAGCAAATACAGTAGACCCTGATCAGACGGACCCTATGTTTGTAGACGCGTGAAAAGGCGTTTACGAGTATATGAGAGAAAGGGTTAATGCATCACGTATATCAGCGTTCTGTATTGCTTACGTCTCATACTACATTAAGCTACCATATATAGCAGCTTTTTGCATTATTTTCATCCTATATTAAGCCCTCGCACCTTTCGCCCTACATTTAAGCTACCAGATAAAGCAGCTTTCTGCATCACTTTCATAACACATTAAGCTCTCATACCTTTTGCCCTACATTAAGCTACCAGATAAAGGAACTACCGGCATAAACATTCGTCCTACATTAAGCTGTGTGGATGACTTCAATATTAAGCTAATATATACAGAATTTTATGCATTGCTTTCGTCCTGCATTAAGCTACCATATTTAGGAACTTTATGCATAACTTTTTTCCTGCATTAAGCTACCACATATAGGAACTATTAATTTAACTTAAGATACCATATAGAGGAATAAATTATGCATAACTTTCGTCCTGCATTAACAAAGATCTAGCACTTATAGGAAGTTTCAGCATAACTTTTGTACTTCATCTATCATCGGTGTTAACCCATTCCCTCATACTGGTCACGCCTTTTATCGCTTCTGTAAATGTCACATTCTGAAACCATTGTCATAAATAGAGCATTTGCTCTATTTATCACAATGGTTTCAACACTACACAATTGTAAAAATGTCCTTTCCTTTAGATAATGCTCCTTTTCGGTAGTTAAGATCTAAAAATAGCCTATGCTGTAATGGGTCAAAGGTAACAGTTGAATTGCTCTTTAAACAGGTGTTACTCTGTACAGTAAACCCCTTTAAATAAACCACAATTCTAGTAAAGATGAATTTAGATAAGTTTAGGCAGGTGGTTGCTTAATGCGTGGTGAAGGTCATGCAGAAAGCTTACAGAAGAGCTTTCTGCATGCATTTCATCCTGTATTAAGCTGACACCAGTCATGTCTCTAAGACTGATATAAATTATACCAAATTTAATGTCCGGTTTAGAGGGGTTTTACTGTATTTTTATATGTTTTTTTCTTATTATTACAAGGAGGGCTATGACGATTGCGACGCTTGTGATACGACGGAAACATGCGTAGTCGATACAGCATCTACAACATGCGTTATAACAGGTAAGAACGCGTTCAGCTGAACTCTTTACTGTATGAATATTCATGCAAGAAATGATGACATCATGAATATTAATTAAAATAATTCTTATAATAGCATATGGAATCAGACACAGAATGTTTTGACCAATACAGACACTGTGTAATCATATGTATATAATATCATAAGCAAACAGAACATACCCTGATCAGACGGCTCCTATATGAGCCGTCTGATCCGTGTCTACTCTGTTTGCAAATGCGTAGAAAGGCGTATTTATTGAATAGAGGTTTCAATATATTTATATTTACACGCTGTGAAAAAATGTCTACTAAAATATGGATCTGTTTCAATTTTGACAAAAACCGATTAGTCCGAGCTTGTAGGAAACTATGACAGCTTGTTAACCCTTTCACGGCCGATGTCGCATAAATGCACCACGACAAATAGTGCAGTCCCAGATCAGACGCCGCCTTTTCATGGCGGCGTCTGATCGGAGACTTCACTTTTTGTCTCAAACTCTATTTTCTGTGCTTTATTCCTTTGAAATTTGCATTTATCTATCTCATTTCGTTATTTTACCAAATGATTTAACAAAAGTGGTTTGCAGACGACAATTAGAAATTGTTTTTGGTGCCGAAAGGGTTGAAAAATTTGGACAATAGTGAGTCTCAACATTGCTCGGCGTCTTATCTGGATCAAATCAGTTTGCAAATGCAAACCAGGTCGCGGAGTGCAGGATAAGGGTCATTACAAAGGGCATAAAGGTCATCGTGATAAAGGTCATATTGATTAAAAATAAAGTTTACATAAACTCTTAGCTGTTACAGTTTTTATTTACATTATTTTCGTTTAGCTGTTAACCACTTACCTCCTAGACTATTTTTTAGACACAAGCTCTTCGAATAAAGTCGACCGTAAAGGAGCATTTACTAGAGAAAAGGGAAATTTTTAGAATTGTGTAGATTTAAAACCGTCGTGATAAATAGAGGATTTGCTCCTATGGAGCAAAATGCTTTATTTATCATAATGATTTCAAAGAATGACTTTTACAGAGGAGTCAAACGGCGTCAATATTAGGGTATGGATTAAAGGAAAAGTCTCTGTAAAACTGTCTGAACTATGACGTCATTAGGAGGGAATGGTTTCAGAAATACTGATCAATGTCAAACAGGTAAGACTCCTATCTAGAGAAGCCGAGTAATATGGCGTCTCATCAAGATTCAGTCTCTTTGCAAACCTTAGTCAAGTCATGTCACCCTGAGCATGATAAGGGCTAATAAAAATAATAATATGTACACTGAGAGTCATATCTAATTTAGTTTCAAATTTCATATTTCCGCCAATTTCGTTTCAAAACCATAACCAGAATGTCATATAACTTGGATTTTGATGGATACAACCTGTTAACATATGTTTACTAAGAGCTACAACTGCTTTAGTTTCAAATTGCATTTCCGTCAGTTTTTTTTGTCAAAACATAATCACAAAGTTCGAAATACAATAGAAAACTTGTTAAAAGTGGCCATTTATTTCATGAACATAGGGGTATTAGAGAGCAAGTGGTAGCTTAACGCGGGGCAAAGGTAAAGCAAAAACCTCCTGTGGGAGCTTTTTGCATTACTTTTAACCCGCATTAAGCTACCACCTGTCATACATATCCATTATTAGACACCCTTTTCATGTCCGCTTAAGACAGCTTCTACTGTAACATGTTAAAGGTTACATTGGATTAAACCATGACCATATTTGTATACAGTGCTCCCTCTCTACAACGACACCCTTTGGGATTCGAAGATTGCGTGTGTTGTTCAGAGGAAGTTCTTATAGGGAGGGAAAATCAAACATAATTAGCTTGTTTGCAGATCCCCAGATAAGGTTTATTTCTAGAACTAAAACCGTTATGCCGCCATCAAACCCTATGTTGTGACCACTCTTTAGAATCGTCACAAAGTGACGATTCTACAGAGTGGTCACAACATAGGGTATGATGGGGGCATAAAGAAAATACGATGGAAAAAAGTTGTTTCTGGAGCCTTGTTGTTTCGGAAACAGTGACATGCGTTGTTGTAAGGAGGGAATCGTTACTGAGAGGGTCGTTGTAGGGAGGGAGCACTGTATACGTTAGTTTTCTCAATCTGTACCACGTGATTGTCTCGGCAAACGGTTTGGATTAAGATAAGACCAAATTATCTCGACGTCATATCAAGATCTAAACTGACAACAGTGTTAATATTTCTGAAAGACATGAGAGAGCCTGCTTCGAAATAAAATGTGTCAATGATAATTTGCTAAAGTACGCTAAATGTAAAAATACGCCCCTTTATTTACACTATTGCAGTACTAATGGTTTTCCATATTCGGCATCCATTAATCAACAGTGAAGCAAATATTTGAGTTCGGGAAACCAGTGGTTTTGGCATTTACAACTTTTAGACCCAGATCAGGGTATTTACTGTTTGATCAATGTAACCAATATATATTAAATCAAACAATCTCTAGCAAAGTTAACCCTTAGTTTGCTATGAAAATGAAGTCTACTTAAAACCCCGATCTGTCACAGTTTTCACTAGCTTCCGGTTCGTTCAAGCTTTTCAAATACTATTGACATAGTGTCAAACAGCTTGGATCCTGATGAGACGCCGAGTTACTCGGCGTCTCATCTGGATCAAAGCTGTTTGAAAATTCCAATTAGGCCGCGCTTAGCAGACAAAGGGTTAAGCCTTTCATAATAGCTAAAACGTGGATGGGTCATTCTAATTTTAGCAGTAGGCATTCAAAAGGTTAGCATTATGACACACTTGTTGCTCAGTGCTATAGGAGTGGTTGAATGCCCTTTTTACAATACGTACGTAAAAGAGTCACGGAAGTCAAAGATTGCTCTTTTGTGCCCCGACCACTTCTTTTTGTATAGACCTTCAGTTTAGCTAGCAATAAATAGCGACGGAAATTTACAATATGCTGCCTTCCTGAATTTGCTTACATGTATCATAAATTTGTGATGTTATTGTGATGGTTTTGTGTCATTATCTTTAACCTGGTTAATTTATGTCATCGTTGCAAGGTTTTGTTTCATTAATCCGACAGGTTTGTGTTATTACCCTGACCATTTTGTGTCATTAAACTGACAATTTTGCGTCATTCAACTGACCATTTTGCGTCATGAACTTGCAAACATTTTGTCATTAACCTTACCTGGCCATGTTTTTTTGGTCATAAGCATGACCATTTTGTGTCAATAACCTGACCATTTTGTGTCATTAACATGACCATTTTGTGACATTCACCTGATTATTGTGTGTCATTAACTGACCCTTTTGAGTCATTAGCATGGCCATTTTGTGTCATTCACCTAATTAATTTATGTCAATTACTTGGCAAATTTGTTTTCATTTAACCTGACCATATTTTGTCAAAAACATAACCATTTTGTGTCAACAACCTGACCATTTGGTGACATTAACACAACCTGACCATTTGGTGACATTAACACAACCTGACCATTTGGTGACATTAACCTGGTCATTTTGTGTCATCAGCCTGGTTATTTATGTCATTAACCTGATCACTTTGTGTCATCAACATGACCATTTTGTATCATTCGCCAGATCATTTTGTGCCATTTACCTGGCCATTTTGTGTTATCAACCTGGCCAATTTGTGCTATTAACCTGGCCAATTTGTGTCGTTAACCTGACCATTTTGTAACATCGTTTTGTATCATTAACCCATTACGTCATAGGCTATATTTAGATACAATCTCTTTGAAAAAACATACCGAAAAGGAGCATTAATTAGAGAAAAGGAAAGATTTAGAATTTCTAGTTTGAAACCATTGTGATAAATAGAGCATTTGCTTATATAGGAACAAATGCTCTATTAATCACAATGGTTTCACAAAGTGACTTTTACAGAGTCGTCAAAAGTCGTCAATATGAGGGAATGGGTTAACATGACCATTGTGTTACATTAATATGATCGTTTCGTGAAATAAATCTGATCATTTTGTGATTTGTGTTACACCAACCCAGTCAAAGAGTCGAAGGGGTTGAGCATTGTAGAAATGTTATGGTTAGGGTTAGTTTTAACCCATTTGCTCCCAGTGGATTCTTCCATGTTTATATATTCGATTAGTCCATTTTCTTACCTAAGGGGTGCCTGACCTAAATTTCAATTTCGTTTTGTTTTATATTGAAATTCCTATCAGCCAACAGTGTAGACTCTGATCAGATGCCGCATTATGCGGCGTCTGATCAGAGTCTACAATGTTTGCCTACGTCCCATATAAAAATATATATTATGGGGTCGTGGGAGCAAATGGGTTAATCTGATGGTGGACCAATTATAAAGTTACTAATGTAGAGATACAGTAAAACCTCTCTAAACCAAATCTCGAGTAAAGACGAACTTTGAAAGCTCCTAGCGGAGGTAGGATTTTGTTGACTACATGGACAAATTAAAGTACCAACAGTACTGAATATAAGATCGCGTTAGAAACACTTTTAAATTGAGATCTGTACTTGATGAAAAATAATGAATTTGCTCATTTAACTTTTTCCCTGTTCTATATCTATTCCAAAATTCAATGAATTTCCGAATAATCATGGACAAAATAGTTACAGTTGAACTTCGATATCTCGTACTTCAAGGGACCATACAAATTAAATCGATATAACAGAAGTTCGAGTCATCCGATTTCTAATGTGACCAATATCTCAAGTTCACAATGTAATGCAGCTCGAAAGTAATGCTGAAAGATCCGGTATTAAGCTGTCACATGTGTTTCTAGATATGTGTGGTGATATATTTTAGAACAATTCTGTCTTGTAAATGTTGGAAAGACCGAACTTTTAGTTCGAATTATCCCGAAGTTCGATTTATCCGAGTTCGAAATATCGAAGTTCAACTGAATAGAGGAGTATGGAAGGTGGAGCATTGTGGCAATTTAAGAAACTAAACAAGCAAACCTATCGAGTTCCATCAGTCAACAGAGCAGTCGCATATCTGGGTCTACCTTGTTTGCAAAAGCGTGAATATGAGGGAATGAGTTAAGATGAAGAATCTATAACTCGAATCTATAAATGTCGCGTCAGCCATTTGCTGCATGTGCGTGTGGCAACAATGTAGGCCAGTCCTGTATTTCTACTGAGAGAATAATCTAACAATCTAAACGTTCTTTACTGATTTGTGTCATGCGTTAACCCTTTACTCCATAGGCTATTTTAAGACCCAACCTCTTTGAATGAATATACCCAAAAGGAGCATTAACTAGAGAAAAGGAAAATTTTGGAATTTTGTAGTTTGAAACCATTGTGATAAATAGGAGCAAAATGCTCTATTTATCGAAATGATTTCATAAAGTGACTTTTACAGAGGCGTAGAAAGGCGTATTTATGGAGGAAAGGGATAAATAAATACAATCAGCAGCTCTTTGGTGTTATTTTCGTAACCCTTTACGTCATAAATACGCCCTTCTACGCCTTTGCAAGTAAAGTAGACTCAGATCAGACTGCTCCCGGCTTGCTTATGATGTAATGCTCGTATAGATATGATTCTTCCGTATCTGCCAAAGCATCTAATTAATGTGTTCATGTGTCCATGTGTCCATTATAACAATTAATGTAATTAACCCATTTGCTCCCATGATCCCATTTATGGGATGTAGGCATAATGCGGCGTCTAATCAGAGTCTACACTGTTTACTGATAGGAATTTCAGTATAAAACAAAACGAAATTGAAAATTTAGGCCAGACACCCCTTAGATAAAAAGGAAATGACAAATCCAATATATAAACATTGAAGAATCCACTGGAAGCAAATGGGTTAATATTCAATACAGATACTCTATTTATCACAATGGTTTCAAAACATGACTTTTACAGAGACGTCAAAAGGCGTCAATATGAGGGAATGGGTTAAATGTAGAAAATCTGCAATTTGACTGTAAATTGAAAGATATAATTATGTTCTTTACACATTGGTTTCCGGTTTATTTTTCTGCTTGAGTTTGGAATTTGAACCGAATAATTCTACTGAATGGCATAATCTATTTCTCCCCAAGGCTGTGGTCCACCTGATAATCCAGAAAATGCCACAATTCTAGGCAATGTATATTCGGTTGGTTCCAGGCATATATATGGATGCGGAGACCACTTTGTGTCGGGAACCAGTGCATACGCCACGTGCTTATCATCCGGGCAATGGGAACAAGCGAACTTTTCCTGCACACCAGGTAACCCTTCACCCTTACAACGCTGACGTTTACAATGGAATAGTCCAACATTCAGACAGGACAAGATTATAAGGAATAATTGGGGATTTTTCCTGAAGAAAAGTGTAACATGACAAACATTGTAGACCCTGATGAGAGGTCTCCTCCAGGAGACCTCTCATCTGGGTCTACACTGTTTGCAAAGGACGTGAGTGACTTGTTTAGCGCACAGTAAGGGTCAACACGCACCATGCTGAAATTATAAAAAAAAAACGCTCAAACTCTGATCTGCAATGTTGACTATTTCAGGGTCCATGCTTATAAAACTCTTAGTTGAGTCTGACTTCGTTCCCAAGCTTTTGATTGGTCAGATTTGAGCCTATGGCTCAAATCTAACCAATCAAAAGCTTGAGAACTCAAATCTGACCAATCAAAAGCTTGAGAACAAATTCAGACTCAACTAAAAAGTTTTATAAGCATGGACCCTGATTTGTAGTAAACGTGTCAATATAGAGGTGAGTTTTATTTCTTAGGTCACGCTTAGCAGGCTAAATGTTAATAATAACAAGCTTTAGTTACAGTAACACATCTGTAAACAGGAGGTTCAATTTTGTATAAATATCGGTCTTAGAGACAGTTGACAGCTTAATGCAGGGTGAAAATCATACAAAAGCTCGGCGCTTTGTAACTCTGTTCAGAATGGACTCGATCGTTAAGCAATAATGGACTGTTTTAGCATTCAAATGTTTTAAATTGTATAAGATATCGTGAATGGAACATTCAATGACTATAAACGTGTGCCATCTCATAGAACACGTTTGTAAACATAACTTCATCTGTTGTACAGATACGACCATACCACCAACAACTACTACTACAACGACGACTACAACTACTGCTACGACTACAACTACTGCTACGACTACAACAACTGCTACGACTACAACTACTGCAACGACTACAACTACTGCGACGACTACAGCTCCACCATTTTCATGCCACAACTTCGACTACCAGTATCGAACCATTACATTGAGTGACAACACCACTCTTAGATACATGTAAGTATACGCCTTTTCTCCTTAGAACAAACAGTGAAACCAAAACACAGCGCCAATAACTACAGTAAATATTTAAACGATTGTTCACCATCCTCGGCCAATACGTCTATGTATCACGTGTGCACTACACTCGAACATTAAGTGCATATACACATGTGCATCGTCCTCGTCTATCAGTTAATTTATACATGGTAGCATACATACATACATACATGCATACATGCATACATGCATACATGCATGCATGCATACATGCATACATGCATACATGCATACATACATACATACATACATACATACATACATACATACATACATACATACATCCTTGAGCAATAAGTACATATACACATGTGCACCACTTTCGACCAATAATTACACATTCAAGTATGCACGGTCCCCGACCAATAAGTGCACACGTACATATACACGTATGCAATTCCCTCAAGAACTTTCAGCAATGTATACATTAACAGAGGTCCAGATAAAATGCGTAACTTAAAAAACATTTTTAAAAATAACTTCTTTATTTTGTCACCAAACCCTTTGTTGTGACCACTCATTAGAATCTTCTCGAATACATTATTCTAAAGAGTGTCACAACATAGGGTTTGGTGGGGAAATGACGAGTGTAGTACTTGAGTACGCACCTATATCTGGTACTCTGTATTACTATTGTGTTTGCTGTTGTCGATTTAGGATACTATTAAAATACCTTTGTAAGCTTGGACCCAGTCTGTTTTACAGTCTGTTTGACACTTGGACCCAGTCTGTTTTACAGTCTGTTTGACACTTGGACCCAGTCTGTTTTAAGGTCTGTTTTACACTTGGACCCACTCTGTTTTACACTATAACTTTGTTTAAAGCTCTTTTGCTACCAAATGCCAAACTATGACAACCTGTGAAAACAGATTGGACGCAGATGAGACGCAGAACAAACCTGTCTCATCAGATTGTTAATTGTTTGATGTTGTAACATTTTCGCTGCCAACTTTTGTCGTCTGCAAACTGTGTCGTCTGCTACAATTTGTTTAGCTTTCTTCATTTTTGTTGTAAAAACATTTTCACAGTAACAGACGGTTTGGATCCTGATGAGATGCTGAGTTTCTCGGCGTCTGATCATGATTCAAACTGTTTGCATAGGTAATCACAGATGTGACATTTGCAGCGAAAGAGTCAGCGAAGAAATGTCAAAAATAAAAATTGCAGCAGACGAAAACATTGTAGACGACAATACGTGACAGATAGATAGATAGATTTATTTCAATATCGAGTAACATGGCAATAGTTAACAACACATACATACATTTAAAACATTTCACAATTCAATAAAAATTGTAATGATTATATATGTTGTGTTATGAACTATGTCAGTCACATCAATATCAAGGATTACCACAAACGAGGAACAAAATGCTCCCCATCTGTGGGTACACAAAAAAGAGAATGAACTCTTATTTCCATTGTGGTCCTTATTGATACTGATGGTCTGACATAGAGAGGCATGAACTAGGAGTAAATAAAATTAAATATGAAATGAATTATTTTAAATGAGATAAAAATAGTTTGAGGTACTAAAATATCAAAAGTGATGTTAATTGCCAAATCAGTCCTTACAGATATAGACAGGTTTGAAATAAACTATCAAGATTAAAAAATTACAAAAGAATAAGCTTATTTTCAATATATAAGACTATTTGTAAAAAATGAATAAGATTGAGATCAGCAGCAAAATCTTAAAAACTAGCACACTTATAGCTTACATTATGTATATTAATCTGACTAGAAAGTAAATTACTGAACTATTTTGCAAAGATTTACGTATAGAATGAATAACTAGGCATTTAATCAAAATGTTAGCACACAACATTGGAATATATATAACTCTATGTTGAGATTGAACTTGAAAGAACCTTCTTTTAGCAAATATCACAGACAAATTCCATTAATGTTCTTCTATATTTCAGTAAGATGTATTATTCTTAAATGTGAAGAGTTTTTAAAAAGTGGTCTTTAACAGCCCTTTTGAATTTTGGTAATGTGGACAAGACTCTAATATTAGAAGGTAAAGCATTCCACCACTTACACCCTAAGAAGGAAAATGACTTTGAGCCAAAACCTTTGACCTTTGGAGGCACAAATGACCCATGTTCACTTGATCTAGTTCTGTACGTGTGAACTGAATCCTGAGAAGTGAAACTCTGAGACATATAGACAGGGCATAAACTATTTCTTATTTTGAAGACATGACAAAGAGCAATTTGCTCACCTCTTTTCGATACAGGTAACCAGTCCAAAGAGATGAAATGAGACTTTTTAACCGAAGATCGAGCATCCATATTGAGAACAAATCGAATCATCTTATTTTGAGTAACCTGTAGTTTGTCTTTCCAAAATTGAGTCAAACCGTGATACCAAAATGAGCATGCATAATCAAAATGACACTGAATGAGAGCGAACACCAATAGTCTTTTTGTATGATCTGTAAGATGACATCTATTCCTATACAAAAACTTAAGCCTTGCATTAGCCTTTTTGACAATACCACTAGCCATAGATTCACCGGTTAGACTCTGATCTAATGTAGCTCCCAAATATTTGACCGATTTGGTTGAATCAATAACCTGACCATTACAAGTGACATTGAGATCATTGTTAGATTTTATTTTCATCTTTGATCCAAAAATAATAGACTCTGTTTTTCCCAAATGTAGTGACAATTTATTATCTACCAGCCAATGACTAACCATTTCAAGATCAGCAGATAGTTCCTTTTCAATAAAAGACTTACACTTGCCAGAAACCAATATAGCTGAATCGTCCGCATAGAGTAACAGTTTATTTTTTACTACAGCAGGCATGTCATTGACATATATCAAAAATAAAAGGGGTCCCAATATTGACCCTTGAGGTACACCACAAGTAACATCGCGTGGCTTAGATTGGGTCCCAGACACATCAACAAGTTGCTTCCTACAACAAAGATACGAACGAAACCAACGAATAATATCTTGTCCAAGACCTAATGCGTCAAGTTTCATCAAAAGTATAGAGTGGTCAACTGTGTCGAAAGCCTTTTGCAGATCCAACAGAACCATGCCTATATAGTTGCCTTTATCCATTTGTGACCTGATGTAATCCGAAAGATGGATAAGACAAGTATCGGTGGAAAAACCTTCCCGAAAACCTGACTGTAGTTGATATAAGAGGTCTTTATCTTTTAGATAAGACTCAACCTGGTCATAAACAACTCTTTCAACTATCTTGGATAGAATACATAGTATTGAAACAGGGCGATAATTACCAACCTCTGTTTTGTCATTCTTTTTGTAGAGGGGGACAACCCTTGCAGATTTCAAATCATCTGGAACTACTCCTTGAATCAAAGACAAATTAATTATATGAGTGATTGGACATGCTATGATAGTGGCACTATCTCTGACAAACTTGCTAGGAATACCATCCAGCCCAGTAGACTTATTCTCACTAAGCTTATTCAAGTATTTCAGAACCTTGTTCTCTGACAAAATAGAAAAAGAATAATTATCAGGAATAACCCCTTTCTGAGAATAAAACCTAAAAACAAAATCCCTTCCATACCTGTAAAGAGATTGGGGTAGTTTCTCAACAAGTTTAGAAGCAACAGTTGTATAAAAAACATTAAATTTCTCAGAAACCGTTTGCTTGTCAAAACAAATGTCATTACTATCATCCATTTTAAGGCCTATATTGGAACAAGAGGATTTTGCCTTTTTTGAGGGTAGACCAAGATTCTTTAGTGTATCCCAGAGACTTTTGGAATTAGATTTATTTTCCTCAAGTTTAGAGTTAAAAAAGTCTTGCTTTGCCCTATGTATCAGCTGCTGAGTTTGATTTCTGAGCATTCTAAAAAGTGCAAGGTTTTCATCAGTTTTTTCATCTTTATAAGACTGAAAGCTTTTATCTCTGTCTTTGATATATTGCAGAATCTCAGGAGACATCCATTGTTCAGTTCGTTGTTTAATCCTAACCTGTTTGATGGGTGCTATGTTGTTCAAAGCAGACATAAAAATATTTTTGAAAGAATCCCAAGCAACAGACACATTGTCACAGAGCATGACTGGGCTCCAGTCTGAATTCAGTAAAACATTCTGAAAATCCTCTTTGTTATAGTTCTTCATTGAACGTATCTTAACAGTGTTATGTAAACCTATAAAGTTTTTGGTAATTTTCCTTGTACAATAAGTCATTGAATGATCACTTAAGCAGGTATTAATCACACCAGACTGTACTATTTTGTCATTATCAGAAACTAAAATAAGATCAATAACAGTGGAAGTAGTTTGACAATATCTGGTAAAATCAGTAATCAATTGTTTAAAATGAAACATGTTCATAAAGGTCGTCAGCTTTTTTACTAAGAAACAAATTCTACTAGTTTTAGAAACATCAGTATTGAAGTCACCTAATAATATGGTTTCTAATGATAAAAAGTCAGCAGATTCTAAGCACACAGATTCAAGAACTTCGTAGAAATTGGTCTGCTTTGGTGGTCGGTAAAGAGTTCCACACAAAATTGGTTTAGTCTTTGGAAGGAGAATTTCACACCATATAACTTCAAGTTCTACATTGGAAAGGTCGTCACGGTTGTTGAAAGATAGGTCACTCCTGATGTATGTGCAAACGCCGCCACCTTGTCGGTTCCTGTCTTTTCTTATCACGGAGTAGTTTGGAATGTGAATTTCTGCGTCACAAATGGTGTTGTCTAGCCATGTTTCAGTAAAGGAAATCACTGCCGCGTTGGTTTTCATGGCTAACATACGAAGTTCTGATATTTTTGGTAGAATGCTTTGTACATTCAGGTGTATAAAATGTAGTCCACGCCTTGAAAAGAGTTTGTAGTCATTGCATGAAGATGGTGAAGGGTGGGTTGGCCCAGGATGAGAGTGAATGTCACCACACAAAAGAAGACTCACTGGGAGCCAGTGTGATGAATTAAATGAAGAGACGGTTGACTTATGTTGTTTATCAATGTTCACATAGCTGGTGATGAATTTACTGTAAAAAGTCAAGTGATTATATGGCATCGTAGTCGTATTGTCTGAAGTATATGCACTATCCGGTAATATGTAATGTTCATAGTATCGTTGTAGCCGGTGGGAGGGGTAACGGTAAACATCGTTGACATAGCTCTCTCTAGTACGTATAACATGTAATAGCAGTAGTAATAGTGTCTTTGTCATTTCCATTTTCCAATAGTATTACTCACGTTTCAGCTTGTATACGTTAAAATGTTAAAAATAAATACTTTTGTAAAAATGTTTATCCGGAAGTAGAAAAAATGCCTCGCTAGGTCAGAGACCACCAATATGCATTGAAGAGGGAATGAGAAACATTCATAATTATCTAACTGCTTACCTGGGTCCATGCTTATAAAACGTTTAGTTGAGTCTGAGTTCGTTCTCAAGTTTTTGATTGGTCAGATTTGAGCCAAAGGCTCAAATCTGACCAATCAAAATATTGAGAACTCAAATCTGACCAATCAAAAGCTTGAGAACGAAACTCAGACTCAACTAAAAGCTTTATAAGATAGAGATGTCTTTGCAACAGAGCAGACCATGATCAGTGTTTGCGTATTGTTTTTTTTAGATTTGAATCTTTGTTTTATACATAAAATACAGTTGAAATTCGATATATCGAACTCGGATAACTCGAAATTCGGGATAACTCGAACTAAAAGTTAGGTCTTTCCAAAAGTTATAGTACAGAATTGTTCTAAAATGTATCATTATAAATATCTAGAAACACATGTGACAACTTGATGCAGGTCTGAAGTAATGCTGAAAGCTCCTACAGGTTTTCAGCATTACATCAGACCTATAGTAAGCTGTGTGCTTTATATATTGATCGAATTAAATAAACGGATGACTAGAACCTCTGTTACCTCGAACTAATTTTATAATGGTTCCTTGAAGTTCGAGATATTTCAGTTCAACTGTATAAGACAAATACGTTTTAGTGATAATCGTGATGAATAGAGTTTGCCAAGAAGGTTAACCCTTTCACCGCCGCAGTCGCATAAATGCACCACGACAAATAGTGCAGTCCCAGATCAGACGCCGTCTTTTAAGGCGGCGTCTGACCAGGGACTTCACTATTTGTCTCAATCTCTATTTCTGTATTTGTGCTTTATTCCTTTGAAATTTGCATTTATTTATCTCAATTTCCTCTTTTTACTGAATGATTTAACAAACTTGGATTGCAGACGACAATTAGAAATTTGGCGCCGAAAGGGTTTCAACCCGGGACATGTATGTACTGTCATTTGCAAACAGTGTAGACCTAGATCGAAGAGCTCATGCAAGAGACTTCTGGTCAGGGGCCGCACTGTTTGTCATTCAAAAAAGTTTAAGCTTTCCGCACTGAATGGACCCTGTAGTTAACTATTTCCTCCATAGGTAAGTTTTAGATCCAGCCTCTTTGAAACGAATCTGCCGAAAAGGAGCATTTACGAGAGAAAAGGAAAATGTTATAATTGTTTAGTATAGAAACCATTGCTCTATTTATCACAATGGTTTCAAGAAGTGACTATTAACCCTTCGCTTGCTGAATTTTGAAATACATTTCTCCTTCTTTACCCATGCCCTGTTGTATAATTACATATATATTCACTGTCTACAAGCATTTTGCTGTGCAATCACTGCTGTGGAGTGCGTTGGATGCACAATCAACTTGTAAATAGTGCTGACCCTGATGAGACAGCTCCTGCCATCTGGGTCTTCACTATTTACAGGTAGGTACATTGACGTGAATAGCAAGCGAAGGGTTAAAGAGACGTAGAAAGACGTATTTATGGAGGAAAGGATAAACACCGATGGACTATTCCACTCTCATGATTTAGGATCGAATGGGTTAACCCGGTAACTGCGATACCATATGTGGGTCAAAGGAAAACAGTATTGACCCAGACCAGAGGACTCCTGGAGGAAACCTTTGATCAGGGATGTAGTATCCTAACAGACTAATTTGACTGTATATATACTTTTGTGAGATCATCTTGTACCCAACTGCGTTTAATAACAATAGAACCTCACCGATGACCCAGACTTCCGGTTTACTATGTAATTAATACACACGTGTAAATAAATCTGAGCTATTTGTTATCATAAGACATCGCAATGATCATCAGTGTGTGCTCATCTCATGTATTGCACTGGTTTTATACCAGTAATTCTGAAGTACAGGTAATGCCTGGCGTCCACTACAGCGCCGAAGCCTTCCCGAAGGGTTGCAGAATGAATTATGCTAGATCCGGGAACCATTCGGGATCAAATTTTTATTCGGGGTCATTCGGCATGCATTCGGGAAGTATTCGGGAAGTGGCTTACGAAGCGTTGCGGAATAGACGCCGAAGCGATGCAGAACCATGCCGAAACCTTGAGAATTATCTCCCGAATGCTTCCCGAATGGTTCCCGATCGTGCGGAAAGGTTGCGGAAGGGTTGCAGAACATGCCGAAGGGATGCCGAATCGTTGCAGAAATAATGCCGAATGGCTGCCGAATTGAGAGTCTGGGTATATAACAATGTCGCATTTTTGTGTTTTGGAATGGAAAAGATGTCTCGTTGGAGTGAAAAAGATGCTCCCCCTATATCTAGACTAGACTCGTTCGGATGGAGCGGATGGTTACCTCCGGCTCCTAACACCTAATGGGTAGTGGGTCGGAGTACATGGCACCATTATCATGTAATAAGTACTGACAGTTCCTTTACGTCCTGATGAGCCGTCTTATGCTTGCTTTATATTAATACCCCTTTTTAAACTGTATGTATTACCTTATCCTCCTCTCCATGCATGGTGTCGTAATAGTTCAATATATGTGACTGGGGATTGCTTAAAAACCTCTCATACTTAATTGAGAAAGATTAATTTTCTATGTCAGCTATTAATGGCTATTACTCATGTATGTCTTATTTCCATTTCATATCTTAATTTGCATCTAAAGATAGTTCTTAGGCTTCTATAGTACAAGTATAGATCCACTTACACATATCCATACTATTTGCACACAGCCTTATACTACACAATAAGTAAGTGTGTACATGAGAATTAATGTAAATAAATATTGACATATATCTATTATAGCTATAGATGTGTTGCAAAGTAACAAACTCTATGGACCCTGTTTGGGTGGGTCAAACACGAATCCCTTTTTCAAAATATCCACTGTTTGCAAAATACAATTACACTCTTTGCAATTATACTACTTGTGAAGGATACACACACATCTATATATTAATATTAATACAAACTATGTAGACACTGTTTGGGTTGGGCTAAAATACACTCTTAGCAAGTACTTGGGAAGAGCACACACAAACGTACGTACACATATACATCTACATATAAATGCTTCCCTCTCATGTTTTATTTCGTTTTCGTCAAAACAAAAACATTATTACGAGTTTAAGGGATTGATTATATACATGCTATTTTAAGCTATTTATAATAGGTAGCAAAAATGAGATGTGTTATATTTTATAGCTATTCCTGTTCTTTATACATGCATTTTATCCATAGGTAGTTAGTAATGGAATGTATTTTGTTAAGAAGCTATTGTTTTAGTCGATAAATAACTTCTAGCTTATGTTAAATAAGATGTTTTGTAACATCCGACTATAAGTAAATTTTCTTGTATATTGTATTTTATATTTCGAAATCCTTTCGTCAATATGACGACCGTTTTTTACAGATATAAGGTTTGCTGACATAAGCGTCTACTGAGACTATTCAGGCCCAGTTTCACGAACATTCTTAAGTAATAACTTAGCTAAGCCTGTTACTTAAAATATACCAGAGCATAAATTTTCATAAATTAGTGTTTATTTTGTAAAAACAAATTGTAAGACGTTTGCTTAATTGTCATTTTAAGAATACATATTGTATTTGGTAATAATTGAGGGCGATCTAAATCAAAAACAGTATTTAAGAATTTGTAACAGACTTTTGGTTAAATTGGATATTTCATGCACAGACTGTTATTTTCTGTTTAAAAAGTATAACATAATGTCTATAAGGATTCTGCTTAGATAAAATTATTTCACTTATATGTAAGTGTAATACCCCAATAAGTTAAGCCTGACATTAAGTATATGAATCGTTCATAATACATTCGGCATGTCTTCCGCGTGGATTCGGGAACCCTTCCGCGTCTTCGGGAAGCCTTCGGGAAGCCATCGGGAAGCATTCCCCATCGATTCGGCTTCATTCTGGAACCGCTCGGGGTGGATAGGAGATCCCGAAGCCATGCAGAATGACCCCGAATCTACCCCGAAGCCATCGCGAAGGGTTCCCGAACGTCCCGAAGGATTCCAGAAGGGTTCCAGAAGGTCCCGAAGCCTTCCCGAATAAAAGATTCGGCGTCCAAATTTTAAAACTTTTAAAACTTGGATGCCGAATCTTTTTCGATCCCGATCAGTTCCCGAATCACCCAGAAGGGTTCCCGAAGGGTTCAAGAATGACGCGGAAGGGTTCCCGAACATCCCGAAGGCATGCCGAATCATCCAGAATCTGCGATATCCACATTCGGGAACCCTTCGGGAACCATTCGGCGTCCTAGTGGACGCCTGGTCTAAAGGTGCGTACTGAAATACTAAAACCATTATTTCTCCATCAAACCCGAGACGATTCTAAAGAGTGATCACAACATAGGGTTTGGTTGTGAAATAAAGGAAATATTCTTGAAAACATTTTAATTTAAGTATCTTATTTGGACCTCTGCAGTATAGTTTTTGTTTGCGATGCGTCCTCAGTATAACTATTGAATGGGTTCCAAACTCTGATGTTGATGAGTTGGCTGTATTGGAATGAGAAGGGTTAATCAGGTAAATGGGTAAAATGGATGGAGACGGCATATTTTATAGATGATTAATGACTCAGCGAGATAGTAACCTTTTAAATTTTAGGGTTAATACGTGGAACAACCGTAAAATGACGAGTGCTAGTACGGCATGCCTCTATGATGGGGGTCAACTTATAGAGATCATCACACCTGCAAGAATGGAGTTCATACAAACTGTATCAAGTTGTTCAGGTAAGTGAGTAATCGGAATCATGTTGTTCAGGTAAGTGAGCAGTCGGAAGCAAATACAATGTAATCTAGGATAGTGAGTCATCGGAATCAAATTATTCAGGTTGGCAAGCAATCGGAAGCAAATTGTTCAGGTTAATGAGTAATTGGGATCAAATTGTTCAGGTTAGTGTGTAATCGGAATCAAGTTAGTGAGTAATCTGAATAGATTCTATCACAGGAATTTCTATAAACTTTTTCCGAGGTTGGCGAATAGCAGTATCTATTGGTTAGTATAATGCTATATACTGTAATCGTTTTATACATAATCGCCAAATACATTGTGTTTTCATTGGTGCAGATAAGATGTGTACTTCACAACAGCATGTGTTAAGTACGTGTGTGGCGGTCGTAAAATGTCGCCCCGTACTTCATTCTCAGTGTTATATTTTCTGGTCCTTCGGGATCAGTAGTTTCGATATAGTTAGTTTTGAAAATTGAATACCGTTGAAACCGGTGCTAGGGGGCATGAGTAGTATTGCACTTTTCATAACTGTCCATGGACAGACACAATAAAACCGATTCTGCAATTGTCTCTTTTTGCATTGCTGCTTTTGCCTTCGAATGACCTCCTACTTTCAGAACTTAAACATTTTCAAGAATACCTCCTTCATTTCTCCACCAAACCCTATTCTGTGACCACTCTTTAGAATTGTCCTATTGGAACTTTCTGCATTACAGTAAAACCCCGCTAATGCGACCACTTAAAAGAGGTATGATTAAATATGCTAGATGCAGGTGGTAGCTTAATGCAGGACAAAAGTAATGCAGAAAGCTCCTAGAGGAGCTTTCTGCATTACTTTTGTCCTGCATTACGCAACCACCTGCTTATAAAGACACTCATGTTTATTTATTAAGTGGTCGCATTAGAGGGGTTCTACTGTACTTTTGTCCTGCATTAAGCAACCATCTGCTGTTTAGAGACTCTTGAATATGTTCAATAAATAGAACAGGCTCCACTGTATCTCATTGTACGGTTCTACGATGGTCAATAATTCCCTTTTATAATGATAGCTAACTGATGTCCATAGAAACATTCTTACACGAATATTTATCACGTAAACGTAATCTCTTTCTTTGAATATTCATGTAAGACATATTTGACGTCATGAATGTTTATTTATTATAATGAAAAAACAACAAACCTCTAATGCCACCCAAAAGGGGGCATAATTCTGGGTGGCAAAGGCAGATGGTAGCTTAATGCAGGACGAAAATTATGAGAAAGCTCATATACGAGCTTTCTGCATTACTTTCGTCCTGCATTAAGCCACATCCTGCTTATAAAGGAAGTTATGATTATTGTTTTAAGCGGTCGCATTAAAGGGGCTCCACTGTATAATGACAAATGCACACAGGATGTTTTAATATTGGTAGGAGCTGTAGTCATGTCTTTAAAATTTCATAAGCAAACAAAGCAGACACTTATCAGTAGGAGAAAAATATGGATTTCAATTAACAGCGTTTGTCATGACCATCGCATCGGCTGTGTCCATATGCGATGTAACCCTTTCCTCCATGAATATCAATGTAAGAAATAATGACATCAAGAAAATTAATTAGATTTATTTTGTAAAAGTACATGACCACAGCATTTTTTCAAATGCAAAAACAGTAGAATCCTATCCTTATTATGTCATATGCGAACATAGCAGACGCTGATCAGACGGTAGAAAATGGCGTATTTTTGGAGGAAAGGGTTAAAATAAATCATGTAATTTATATTCATGTTGTCATAATTTCATACATGAATATTCATTAGGTAACTGGTTATGAATTATAAAGTAGACTAAAAGTAATGACAAAATCCCTTTTGTTTTCTAAATTTTATTTCGGTGTACAGTACTCCCTCCCTACAACGGTCCTCTCAATAACGATTCTCTCCTTACAACAACACATGCAACTGTTTCCGAAGCAACAAGGTTCCAGAAACAACCTTTTTCTTTATGCCTCATTCAAACCCTATGTTGTGACCACTCTTTAGAATCGTCACTTTGTGACGATTCTAAAGAGTGGTCACAACACAGGGTTTGATTGAGGCATAACGATTTTAGTTCTCGAAATACACATTATCTGGGGATCTGCAAACAAGCTAATTTGATTTTGAATTTAAGTTTGATTTTCCCTCCCTATAACAACTCCCTCTAAACAGCACATACAATCTTCGTATCCCAAAGGGTGTCGTTGTAGAGAGGGAGCACTGTATTAATATTTCGCTTGGCAGAAACACGGGCGCGATGTCCTACTCTTATTATCGTCAGAGTTTCTCTGGTTCTTTTGGATGCTCAGTGTAAATCACAATTACATCAGACCTCGGTTTATAGTCTCATCTGAAGGACGTGGTCCGGCGGGGGAGCGATCCCTGGTATTGTATTGATATATATTCAATCACCATGTAGAATGCTGCTATGTACATTGTCAAACTGTTTTGATTCTGATAAATGGAATAATCATTCTAAACTGTTTGTAAATGTTAAACAGATACCAAATCAGCAAGTGGACCTTTCATTGTGCCTCTGCAAGCGAACCCTTCATTGTACCTCTGCATGTGAACACTTCATTGCGCCTCTGCAAGCTAATCCTTCATTGTGCCTCTGCAAGACTTAGTGAACCCTTCATTGTGCCTCTGCAAGCGAACCCCTCATTGTACCTCTGCAAGTGAACCCTTCATTGTACCTCTGCAAGCGAACCCTTCATTGTACCTCTGCAAGTGAACCCTTCATTTTGCCTCTGCAAGCGAACCCTTCATTGTGCCTCTGCAAGTGAACCCTTCATTGTGCATCTGCAAGCGAACCCCTCATTGTGCCTCAATAAGTGAGCCCTTTATTGCACAGTGACGTAGTTTGACTCCTTTGTAAACAGAAGAACCAGATCAGACGGCGCCTGTAGGACCCATCTGATCAGGGTCTGTTCTGTTTGCACACATAATGTCTTAGATCTGATTCTATACTATTTTGACATAGCAAATCAATAGATCTGTATGTCATTAGTGAACCGTTTACTCCGTAAATAACCCTTGTAAACAGAGAAGACCCAGATCAGACCCGTCTGACCATGGTCTACTCTGTTAGCTTATAATCTAATATACATGTAGATACATTTTATTTTCATTGAGGAAAGGGTTAATCAATGTTTAAAATAGGTGGAGTCTGCTATGAATATTTATGAGGTAACGATATGGTCATTTTACCCTTTACTCCATGAATATTTATTTAAGAAATAATGACATCGTGAATATTAATCAGATCAAATTATTTTTAAAACACATGAACACAGAACTGTTTGACCATAGCAGAAACTACATTATTTCATAAATACTTGAATTGCTCTGATCTAGTATTTCGACCACCAAGGCCCTTAGTGGTCGAACTATTAGATCAGAGCAATTCAAGTATTTATGTATTATATGAATTCCCTGTTTTGGAATAGTTTCTTCATTGTACATTATTTCATAAGCAAACGAAGCAGACCCTGATCAGAAGGCTCCTATAGGAGCCGTCTGATCTGGGTCTACTCTGTTTGCAAACGCATAGAAGGGCGAACTTATGGAGGAAAGGATTATAAGAGTGTTGGTTGTATATTAGATAAATAGAATTTCTCCAAACGGTCAAGTTAATGCATGAACATGAGTGTTTTAATGTTCGTTTGGTTGTATAGTACATTTGGATAGTAGAATGTAGAAAGCTAATAATAGTATATATAATATTAATAATATATAATAATAGTAGAACGCTGAAGAATGTTTGTAGAATGTTTGTATGTTGAGGAGTCTGTAGAATGAAAACTACTCGGATAGTATTTTATAGGAATGTATTATGTATCCAGGAATTCCAGCTCGTAATGTATAACAGTGGTAATCCACAAATAGTGAAATAGCAAGTCAAAAGACAAAACGTATCTATATGAAAGTAAATTAATTTAGTCAGGATACCCGTAGTACTAGCAATCTGGTAGTGTTTCCTTTTCTTATCCTAATTATCACAGGGGTTCAAAATTGGACATATAAATTCTGAAGGGAGGTGATCCCCCGAGAGCAAAAATTGCAACACAAAAAGAGAAAATTGCAGACTCGATTTTATTGAGCCTGCTCATGAACAGTAATTGAAAGTGCAACACTGCTCACACCCCCTAGCACCGGCTTAAGCGGTATTCAATTTTCAGAACAAGAAGTACTGAAATACATGATCTCGAATGATCAGAAGGTATAACAAAACTGAGAATGAAGTACGACGCGTCAATAGGCGTCAATATGAGGAAATGTATTAATTAGATGAGGCTACGTAATAGTTATCACCGGGCAGGCGGTATGTGTTGACAGTTATAACGTTAGATAAACGATCTGGAGAACATGTGTAAATAAAGAAAGATTAAACCGGTGTAACAGTTGCTGAATATTGAATATTGCTCTACCAAATATTGTCAAAACGTGTCGCTTGCAACAATAATCGTTTGTTTAATTCTATCTTTCAGAAATCACCATAGTAACACACAGTTTGGATCCTGATGAGACGCCGAGTTACTGGGTGTATCATCTGGATCTAAACTGTTTGCATAGGCAATCAGATACGGTTGAACTTCGATATATCGAACTCGGATAACTCGAACTTCGGGATAACTCGAACTAAAAGTTCGGTCCTTCCAAAATCTAACAATACAGAATTGCTCTAATATATATCACTGCGCATATCTAGAAACACATTTCACAGCTTAATGCAGTTCTACAGTAATGCTGAAAGCTCCTTCCAGCATTACTGTAGACCTGCATTAAGCTGTGAACTTAGTCAATTGTCCAGATTACAAATCGGATTACTCGAACCTCTGTTATCTCGAAATAATTAATATAGTCCCATGAAGTTCGAGATATCGAAGTTCAACTGTATGTGTAAATGGCAGCGAAAAAGTTAAAGAGTTCTTCCCCCACCTGTTATTGCTTGGATGTCGCGATTTCTTGAAATACAGTTTTTCGCTGTCAAATTTTGTCGTCTGCACACTTTGTCGTCTGTTACAATATTCAAGTTTTATTTTTTAAGTTTTGTTTCATAAAATAATCACAGTAACAAACAGTTTGGATCCTGATGAGACGCTGAGTTAATATGGATCCAAACTATTTGCCTAGGTAATTTGTACGGACACGGATGTGACATTGGCAGCGAAAGAGTTGAAACGACGAAGACATGATACAAACAATATCAGAGATGCGAAAGTTGCAGCAAAATACTGTAAAGTTCTTCCCCCATCTGTTATAAGTTTGAAGTCAATGTTAACTGAAATAAAGGCTAAATACATGTAATTCCTTCATATTGACACCCTTTGACGCCTCTGTAAAAGTCACTCTTTGTAACCATAGAGCATTTATCACAGTGGTATCGAAATTATACAATTCTTAAATATTCCTTTTCCTAATAAATGCTCCGTTTTAGAATATTTATTAAAAGAGGGAACTTATGAGGGCATGTGTTAAAACGACGTAAAATATTATATAAACACACAGACAAACGGACAAAAATGTATGTTAACTTTCTGCATATCTATTCAACGGATGAACTGGTCTTTATCTCTTATAGGATTTCCAAACAGTGACATATGGATAGATGGCAGGTACGATGCTGGTACCAATATCTGGACCACAACTTCTGGTGCCGTAATACCAATGACGTCATACTACTGGTTGGACGGGAAACCAGACTACTTGAACTCCCAGGAATGTATCCGGCTTGATCATTCCAATAGTTTTTTATTCGACAACCAACAGTGCTCGAAACATCTAAACTACATATGTGAAATCAAACTTTCATAAAGGATATACTAACCTTTTCTTCATACACTACGCTAAAAGAGTAGATCCAAATCAGACGGATCTTGTAGGACCCATCTGATCAGGGTCTACTCTGTTTGCTTATACATTGTATATGAACATCAGCTTTCAGAAATTGTAATAGTTTTGACTCTACCATAGCAAAAATGCACGTGCACATATTCCTGGATAACGTTGCAGCTAATAAATATTCATGATGGCATGATGTCCTACTTGAATTTTCGACAGGAAATGAGTTGATCCTTTTCCGTAATTAACCCTTTACTCCATAAAAACGCATTTCTACGTCTTTGCAAACAGAGAAGACCCAAATCAGACGCCTCTGTTTGTTCATGAAATAACATAGAAACGATTCTATAGTTTCTGCCATTGTCAAAGGATGTACAAAAATGAGTCATGCAGGAAACACCACATACTGAACAAACAGTCGCCCGAACAGCAACACAAGGAAACAGCAAATGTACATAACTATAAAAACATCGAGAGACGCACAAAGACAAAACAAACATACAATAGGGGAAAGATGGAAGTAACGCCTTGGAACGGTCAGTGACAAAAGTCATTGTGTGTGTGTGTGTGTGTGTGGGAGGGAGTTAAACCGGTTTATGGGCGCCCAACCTCACACATATTCCATCCCCACCCTAAAAGACAAACAGTGTAAATAAACGTATCCCCTCTCCGACTAATCTACAACAACCGCGATGGCAAATACAGTGGTAAAGTGCATGTATAACGAAAACATTTAAGTGAACAAACTGTATCCACCTATCGCTAGTGTACTCAATGATTGAACTGCAAACAGAGTAACTGTAGAAAAGTAATAAAGGGTACGACAAAAACGAAATAGTACAGATATCCGACGTTCTCCTTCCGTTTCTGGATTTAAGAGGTCGCCTTCATAGAGTACTAAACCTTTCTTGTCGGCGTACATGCAAAGAGGCCAGCGTGATTGCCGACTGTAAAAGGGTTGACAACCAAACATGCAGTATGTTGTAGTACTACAGGATCATATCCCTTTTTAATGAATTTTTTAACATATTTGATAAACAAAGTGAGAAAATGGGTATGTCCAATAATTTTACGAAGTTTTTAAATCACATCACCATAAAATTCAGGATGTGAAATACCGTGTCGCAGAAACGCTTTGAGATTATATTGGTACTTGCCAATAAGCGAGATATTTCGATAGTAAAATTAAAAGAAAGTTTTTCTTAGTTTATGGTATTTATATCCTTGTTTAAGCAGTTTTTCAGTTAAAATGAGATTTCGACAGTTAAAATCGTCAACAGATGAACAAGCTCTAGCAAAGCGAATAATTTGAGATATATAAAACCCGTAAGATGGAGCACGGGGAACATCTCCGTCAAGCTGAGGAAAATTTACAATATTAAAATCAAAATCATCTCTTTTGTCATATATTGTAGAAGAAATCATTCCATTATCAATTTTAAGGTCTAGATCAAGAAACGCTGCATAGTTGTCGGACGAGAGGGCTTTATTCAATTTGAATTCTTTAGGATAAATTGTAGGAATCAGAGCATCAAAGAAAGGGTTATGTAAGTTAAAAATATCAATTCAAATATCGACAAGTTTCATTGAAGGTTTTTATAACATCTTCTTGTGATTGACGATTCAAACGCAACATTAAATCTCTCTCATAGCAGTACACAAACAAATCTGCCACAAGTGGTGCACAATTCGTACCCATAGGAATACCAATTACCTGATGGTATATAGCATCCCCATAACGTACAAATATGTTATCCAAAAGATAGGTTAGTGATTCGCAAACTTCTGTGCACGTCCAATTAGTGTAGTATTTCATTTGCTCTTCAGTAGCGAAAGCTTTTTCAGCATTACATGCCAGGAATTATTGTTTTTCCCGGGCAAATACTTTCTGGATTAAGTTAGTAAGCTTATCCCTAATTAAAATATGAGGAAGAGTTATGTACAGAGTGCTTACAGTGGCTGCAAGATACCTTTTGTTCTTAAGTTTGTTTAAGACTTCTGAAGAGTTCTTAATAGGCCAGAAGAGATTTATTCCAGAATTTTCATAAGTCTTATCACAGTAGAATTTTACATGTTCCTTTACCTTCGTTAAACAAGAAGTCAAAAGTATAGACAATTTAGTAATTGTACATGAACTAGAATTTGTTTAGAGTTTTTTATGTAGTTTTGGTAAATTCTGAAGGGTAGTGATCCCCCAAAAGCAAAAATTGCAACACAAAAAGAGAAAATTGCAGACTCGGTTTCATTGAGTCTGTTCATGAGCAGTAATTGAAAGTGCAACACTGCTCACGCCCCCTAGCACCGGCTTAAGCGGTATTCAATTTTCAGAACAAGAAGTACTGAAATTCATGATCTCGAAGGACCAGAAGGTATAACAACACTGAGAATGAAGTACGGGGCGACGTTTAACGGCCGCCACACAAGCACTTAACACCTGCTGTTGTGAAGATTATAAATTCTGAAGGGTTGTGATCCCCCCGAAAGCAAAACTTGCAACACAAAAGGAGAAAATTGCAGACTCGGTTTCATTGAGTCTGTTCATGAGCAGTAATTGAAAGTGCAACACTGCTCACGCCCCCAAGCACCGGCTTAAGCGGTATTCAATTTTCAGAACAAGAAGTACTGAAATTCATGATCGCGAAGGATCAGAAGGTATAACAATACTGAGAATGAAGTACGGGGCGACGTTTTACGGCCGCCACACAAGCACTTAACACCTGCTGATGTGAAGATTATAAATTCTGAGGGGAGGGGATCCCCCGAAAGCAAAAATTGCAACACAAAAAGAGAAAATTGCAGACTCGGTTTCATTGAGTCTGTTCATGAGCAGTAATTGAAAGTGCAACACTGCTCACACCCCCAAGCACCGGCTTAAGCGGTATTCAATTTTCAGAACAAGAAGTACTGAAATTCATGATCTCGAAGGATCAGAAGGTATAACAACACTGAGAATGAAGTACGGGGCGACGTTTTACGGCCGCCACACAAGCACTTAACACCTGCTGATGTGAAGATTATAAATTCTGAGGGGAGGGGATCCCCCGAAAGCAAAAATTGCAACACAAAAAGAGAAAATTGCAGACTCGGTTTCATTGAGTCTGTTCATGAGCAGTAATTGAAAGTGAAACACTGCTCACGGTCCCTAGTACCGGCTTAAGCGGTATTCAATTTTCAGAACAAGAAGTACTGAAATTCATAACCAATACATTATAGAAAGTTTATGTTGTGTAATTTTGATATCGGTTCCAAGTTGTTCACACTTTTTGACATGGTCTGAAACGATGGTCTTTTCTTCAGTAGTAACTGAAATGTATGACTTGGTATTAATAATTTTCTGTTTCAAGACATCGATATGATGTAATCGTCAAATAATAATCACATTATTCGATGCCTTATCAGCAGTTCCATGTGTCCATGTGTGATTATAAAACTGATAAATAATCATTAGGCATAATTCCTTGCATGAATAGGGATATTGTCCATGAAAAGGTCAGTCCAATATGGGTAGTACTCCCTTTCAACACTGAGTGTAAGAGCCAATCATTGTTCACCTCTAGAGTCCAATCAGTATGCAATGTTTTAACCCATTCCCGCATATAGACGCCTTTTGACGCCTCTGTAAAAGACACTTTGTGAAACCATTGTGATAAATAGAGCATTTGCTCCTATAGGTTTCGAACTACAAAAATCTAAATTTTTCCTTTTCTCTAATTAATGCTCCTTTTCGGTAGACTAATTCAAAGAGGTTGTATCTAAAATAGCCTATACGAAACTGCACTATTTGTCGTGGCGCATTTATGCGATATTTATTCTAACACTTCTCCCAGCAGGTGAACACTCTTGTTAATTTAGGGGTTCTTGTTCAAATCATAGGTATTAAAACATAAGAGAGTTTCGGCGCCAAATTTCTGATTGTCGTCTGTAATCCAATTTTGTTAAATAATTCGGTAAAATAAGGAAACAAGATAAATAAATGCAAGTTTGAGACAAAAAGTGAAGTCCCTGATCAGACGCCGCCTTTAAAAGGCGGCATCTGATCTGGGACTGCACTATTTGTCGTGACGCATTTTTGCGACGTTGGCGGTGAAAGGGTTAAACTGTTTCAGAAAATGTCAAATAGTGAATACCCTGAAGGGGGTATTTATAGAACCAAACGTTTTCTAGTCTACACTGTTTGCAAAAGTAACTCAAACTGATATATCTTGTTAAAGGAGTAAAGCATTAAACCATGCTATTTCGCTAAAGAGTATTGTTTAACAATGCTTTGCAGAGTTGAAACCAAAAGTGTAAATCCAGATCAACAGTTTATATTTAGTGGACGTGTATTACGGCTTCATGGAGATAGAACAGATTTAAGTTGAATGCTTAATTTCTGTTTCTGTAATTTTCTGTTATAATGTTCTATGCATGATTCCACACTATATGATGAAAGCATAAGGGGGGAATGTTCACTACTTTGTTCTATCTACAAGCCGAAAAATCAAAAATAATTCCAACATGCCTATTTAAATCAAATCCTAACTCGACTATATTAAAAATAAACACATCGGCGCACTTCATATGTTTCGGTTTTGAAAATGGTCAAATAACAAAAAAGTTTTAAGCGTTTGAAACTTTAAACTCGATTTTCTAAAAATAAATCTAAAATTGCAACTAGAAAAACCATAAGAATAAGGCTCCGATATCTTGTAAGAGCCGTCTAAAACTGGGCCTGCTCTATTCTTATTTGCAAATGCAGTAAAGGGTGTCCCTTTGAGGTAAAGGATTTGTGACAAGCAAAACTGTTGAAGAATGTCCCCGTTCTGTATAAGAAACGTCCACCAGAGCATGTGTGTGATATTATGTTGCAAACACGATTTTAAAGATTAGTCACAGCATATTATTTGGAGGAGAAACGACGGTTTTAACATTTGAAATGCACCATCTTTATCTGTTTCCCGATTGCTGTAGAGGAATGTAAGATTCTTAAATTAAACTTCTTTTTTGCAAACATAGCTCCTTTATTGTTCCACCAAACTCTTCAAGACAATTCTAAAGGGTTTGGTGAGCAAATGGCGATTTTAATACGTATAACAAAAACCATACTGTTGGATAGTTTACGAAGGAAACATTGCTGACAATAGGTGAACTGTCAACCTGAATCCCTATTTATGATTTATATATTGCAATATTGTTTATTTTATCTGTCAATAAACTCTTAAAGCTGCTTAAGCAAGGATATAGATACCATAAACTAAGAAAAACTTTCTCTAAATTTTACTATCGAAATCTCTCGCTTATTGGCAAGTACCAATGTAATCTCAAGGTGCTTCTGCGACACGGTATTTCACATCCTGAATTTTATGGTGATGTGATTTACAAACTTCGTAAAATTATTGGACATACCCATTTTCTCACTTTGTTCATCAAATGTGTTAAACAATTCATTAAAAAGGGATATGATCCTGTAGTACTACAACATACTGCATGTTTGGTTGTCAACCCTTTTACAGTTGGCAATCACGCTGGCCTCTTTGCATGTACGCCGACAAGAAAGGTTTATTACTCTATGAAGGCGACCTCTTAAATCCAGAAATGGAAGGAGAACGTCGGATATCTGTACTATTTCATTTTTGTCGTACTCTTTATTACTTTTCTACAGTTACTCTGTTTGCAGCTCAATCATTGAGTACACTAGCGATAGGTGGATACAGTATGTTCAATTAAATGTTTTTTCGTTATACATGCACTTTACCATTGTATTTGCCGTCGCGGTTGTTGTAGTTTAGTCGGAGAGGGGATACGTTTATTTACACGGTTTGTCTTTTAGGCTGGGGACTGAATAAGAGTGAGGTTGGGCGCCCATAAACCGGTTTAACCCCCCAGTGACTTTTGTCACTGACCGTTCCAAGGCGGTACTTCCATCTTCCTCCTATTGTATGTTTGTTTTGTCTTTGTGTGTCTCTTGTTGTTTTTTCTAGTTATGTACATTTGCTGTTTCCTTGTGTTGCTGTTCGGGCGAGTGTTTGTTCTGTATGTGGTGATTCCTGCATGACTCATTTTTGTACTTTGCATATTTCTTTATGTACGGGTATCAACCTATAAAATATCAGAGGTACAGATAAGGGTGCGTACTCAAATACTAAAATCATCCCGAAGAGAGGATTCTAAATAGTGGTCACAGTGTAGGGTTTGGTGGAGAAATAAAAGAGTCATTCTTGAAAATATGTTAATTTATCTATCTTATCTGGAGCTCTGCGACACGTTTGCTTACTAATTAGCCAAGCACAGACGATATTAAAGTCAAATATAGTTTGTTTATTCTTTGTGTGAATATTTCTGCGGGTTACCTAGAGATATATCGGTTGATAGAGAGGAATGGGGATACTATTATGTTTACGCGAGAAAAGAAGTGACTCTGTTTTATTAGGGTTGAAAGATACGAGTCATATTCGTGCCCAATCAGTTATTGTTTTGATGTCATTGTTGATAATATCGACAAATATGTTAGCGTGTATATTTACAGGATGAAAACTGGTATTACCCTTGTCCTCGAAAAGACGAATATTATAGTGAATAATTGAGATATAATGTCGCTGATATAAACATGGAACAAAAGAAGACACAACCTCTACCCCTGTGGTACTCCGGCTTTGGTACTCTGGCTTTGACCTCAGCTAATTTAGAATTTACACTGGGAATAATCACTCATGACTGCCTTCCTGAGATGTATTCGGAAAATAGGAACCTCGGATATCAGATCCTTTCAATTATGCCACAAACTCTCTCTGCCTTTAATCCGAGGTCCACAAAAAGGCAGCCATTACATTCTCGCATTTTTGTTCGGGGTCAGATTTGCTAAATCTCTTATAGTAAAAGTACACTAAACTTTCTGCGGATTTACAAACAACAACCGAGTTTTGACGTTTATTTTCTCATCACTTAAACTGGCTTATTAGGCTAATCAGGATGTAGATCAAACACTTTTTCGAGAATTGCAAGTTTTTTTTTGGTAAAACGTGGCAACAGTTGTATTGCAATTTGACTTGATCCATAACCTTCTTACTTTGCATTAATCAAAATTCGTAATATTTAATTTTTTATCATCGGCATTATACGGGTTTATCATCGGTATGTATCCCTGTCAGCAACTGCGCGGAGACACTCATTATGGTTTACGTAGGAACGGGTTATCGCTCTCTCGTAATTTCGGCGAGAACAGACTTCACGATTTACTGGCGGAGTTGATTTATACAGCATATGGACCAGTATTTTGATTTTAATATTGTAAATTTCCCTCATCTTGACGGAGATGTTCCCCGTGCCCCATCTTACGGGGTTTCAATATCTCAACTTATTCGTTTTGCCCGAACAAAAGTACATATAATCAATTCTTTAATTGTACAGTATTACATGAATATTGTACAGGTAAAGCTAGGGTTAAACATTAAATATAAAAAAAACCGAAAATCAAATATCATTATGGTTTCTATTTACATATATTTATTTCGACTAAGGAAGACCATTATTTTAAATTTTCTAAACTCAATGTCTGCCGAATGTTTCAGCACAGCATTGTTGACTGTGTAGACATAATAAAGTTTATCCATTGAATCACTGAAACGGAAATTACGTTAAGTGCAAACATCACGCTGAGGTGCTATTCCTGCGTACAATAGGCATGTTAATCCAACTTTGGAAACACGTGCTGATTAGGTCTCGTTAAATTACCAACCCAAGCAAATATGTTCAGTAGAACCTCTCTTAACTGGACGTGGAATTTGGTAAAAGTAAAAGTATCTAAATTCTTCTCCAATAGAATTCCGGTTTAGAGATGAATTACTGTACATGTACTTTCATAATCCGATACGGCAATTTGCTTTACCAAAGATTATAATTAATCATAAGGCAGAAAAAGTACAGTTTTACTATTTGCGTTTTGGTTTTTGCTTCAACTCAGATTAAATACAACTATTGATTCTGATCATATGCAGAGATTACTGACACAGACGCAAACCATATGTAACTTATAAAACTAGAGGTTTTTGTCACAAAAACGGATGTCTCCCCTCTAATAAAAACAATATGTAAAGGGAAATCACTAAAAATGTTATGGACTTGATGATTGATACTTCCCCTCAGCATGCGCTTTCCACACCACATTTTTCAAGAAGAAAATGATAACAGCTAATAACTCCAAATATATTGACACCAGAGTTATGGCCCTTGTGCACGACACTTACTTTCATCATGCTCTTTCCATAAATGAAATGTCATTCCAATAGCATCAGTCGAACAGGAGTTATTGATCGGACAAAAAATGTAACAAAGGGCAATAACTCCAAAAGTATTGAAGCCAGAGTTATGGCCCTTGTTCATGACACTTTCTCTCATCATGCTCTTTCCATGTATGAGGTTTCAATACAATGGCAAGAGCCGTGTAGGAGTTATCATCCGGACAAGAAAGTGTTAAACAAAGTACAAGGGGCAATAACTCTCAATTTATTGAAGCCAGAGTTAAGGACCTTATGCATGACACTTTCTCTTATCATGATCTTTCCATGTATGAAGTTTCACTCCAACGGCATGTGCCATATAAGAGTTATCATTGCTGACAATTTTTTTTTTTTTACAAAGGGCAATAACTACAATATCAGTGAAACAAGAGTTATGGACCTTAAGCATGACACTTTCTCTTATCATGATCTTGCCATGTATGAAGTTTCAATCCAATGGCAAGAGCCATATAGGAGTTATCGTCCGAACAAAAAATTGTGAAAAAAATACAAGGGCAATAACTCCAATATTAGTGAAGCCAGAGTTATGGACCTTGTGTATGACACTTCCTCTTGTCATGATCTTTCCATATATGTAGTTTCAATCAAATGGCATGAGCCATATAGGAGTTATCATCATGACAAAAAATTGTGAATTTTTTTACAAGGGCAATAACTCCATTATTAGTGAAGCCAGAGTTATGGACCTTGTGTATGACACTTCCTCTCACGATGATCTTTCCATATATGAAGTTTCATTCCAATGGCATGAGCCATATAGGAGTTATCGTCCGGACAAAAAGTGCTATTTTTTACAAGGGCAATAACTCCTATATTAGTGAAGCCAGAGTTATGGATCTTGTGCATGACACTTCCTCTCATTATGCTCTTTCCATATATGAAGTTTCAATCAACTGGCATCAGGCATATTGAAGTTATCGTCCGGACAAAAAGTGTGACGGACAGACGGACAGACAGACAGACAGACAACTCTCACGAAAACAATATGTCTCCCCCATATAAATATGGGGGGAGACATAATTACGATATAGTCAAACTATTGTCAATCAAACTGGATATTGATCAGTCAACAGTACCTCATCTCCATTTATTTATATATAGCAATTAACATCAAACTGAGCCATACAACAAGTACTGTTTGCTTTGTTGCTTTAGTGCATATATTATTGACATGTGAGTGCCACTTTAACTCAGACTGAAATGTTACACCCAGGCATTTTGCATTGCCTACATGTTCAAATGTATGGTCATGTAAGGTATAATTGAATTTCATAGGATTTTATTGTGGCAAATTGATAGAACATAACACTTTTCTGGGTGGACATCCATCTTCAATTGTTGTTCCCAAGTATCTAATTTGTTAAGGTCATTTTGAAGTGTAAGACAGTCACTGTTTGATTGTACCACAAGATAGGAAAAAGTGTCATTTGCAAAAACATGAAGAGTGGTGTCTATACCTGTTAGCATATCATTGATCTAAAACAAGAACAACCTAGGTTCGAGAACACAGCCCAGGGGTATTCTAGACATTACATGGTTATTATTTGAAGCCTCGCCTTCGAGGAGAACTGACTGGGTACGTTTGGATAAAAAGCTGTTATCTATGTATTTACTTTACCCTGTATCATATAGTGGTGAAGTCTATGTGTAAGAAGGTCGTGACTGACCTTACCAAATGATTTTGAAAATTCCGTAATAAGTCTACCTGTTTACGTTCAATATTGTTGTGCTCCCGTCAGCAAATTCTAAAAGACATGTGTCGATAATTTTCAGGATTACATTTGATACTTTTTATGCCCCCCCCCCGATTTGATCTGGGGGCATATTGTTTTTTCCCTGTCTGTTTGTTTGTCAGAAACTTTAACATTGGTCATTTTGAGCCAGTACAGATAGAGACTTGATATTTGGCATGCATATATACAGTGCTACCTCCCTACAACGGCCCTCTCAATAACGATTCCCTCCTTACAACAACGCATGTTACTGTTTCCGAAACAACAAGGTTCAAAACACAACTTTTTCCACCGTATTTTGTTTATGCCTCCATCAAACCCTATGTTGTGACCACTCTTTAGAATCGTCACTTTGTGACGATTCTAAAGAGTGGTCACAACATAGGGTTTGATTGAGGCATAACGGTTTTAGTTCTCGAAATACAACTTATCTGGGGATCTGCAAACAAGCTAATTATGTTTGATTTTCCCTCCCTATAACAACTCCCTCTAAACAACACATACAATCTTCGTATCCCAAAGGGTGTCGTTGTAGAGAGGGAGCACTGTATCTCATAAAGCCGCACATTTTGAGGTGTGACATGTCCAGGTCATCCTTCAAGGTCAGAGGTCAAATATATGGGTCAAATCACCGACAAATTTGTCAGTATACTAGTAAGTGTATTCAGACAAAGGTCAAATTGTCTGTTTTTCTGTAACTATAACATTGGTCATAACTTTTGAGCCAGTACAGATAGAGATTTGATACGTCAGGGTAAAGGTCATCTTTTAGGGTCAAAGGTCACCGACTTTAACATTTGCCATAACTTTTGAACCTGTAGATACAGACTTGACATTTGGTATGCACGTGTATCTCATGAAGCTGCACAGTTTGGGGGTGACATGTCAAGGTCAAGGTCATCTTTCATGGTCAAAGGTCACCTACTTTAACATTGGCCATAACTTTTGAACCAGTAGAGATACAGACTTGATAGTTGGTATACATGTCAGTGACATGTCAAGGTCATCTTTGAAGGTCAATAGTCATTAGCATTGACCATAACGTTTGAACCAGTAGATATACAGCCTTGATACTGGTATGCATGTGTATCTCATGAAGCCGCACAGTTTGAGGGGTGACATGTCAAGGTCAAGGTCATCCTTCATGGTCAAATATCATATTGAGGGGACATAGTGTTTCACAAACACATCTTGTTGTAAATGGGAGTGACACATGCGGTACGCCAATTAGTGGTTATTTGACCTGTGATTGAATTTTGGTATATCATGGCTAGTACTGGTTCAATTTTGTTTGCTAGTTCTTTAAGAAGGCGTGGTTTGAAGGCGTTACAAACTTGTTTTTGTCTTATACTTTATTACTTGGCAGTTTTTTCTGGTTGCAGCTTAGTCACTGAGTACACCAGCGATAGATGGATCGAGTTTATTTGATGTAAATACAGTAAAACTTCGATTATCCGAACACTAAAATACGTATTATTATCGATCTTTAAGACAGGTGGCAGCTTAATGCATGGTGAAAGTCATGCAGAAAGCTCCTCTAGGAGCTTTCTGCATGACTTTCACCATGCATTAAGCAGCCACCTGCCTAAAAGGGTCTAAATTCTTCTATGCCGAAAATTCGAATAATCGAGGTTTTACTGTATGTTCCAAATGCAATTTACAGCTGTTTGTCATTGCGGTTGTAGATAGTGTTTATTAACATTTCTCTTTTAGGACGGAGATGAAATAGGTGTTAGGTTGGGCGCCCCTAAACCGGTTTAAATCCCCAGTGACTATTGTCACTGACCGTTCCAAGACGGCACTTCCATATTCCCCTATCGTATGTTTGTTTTGTCTTTGTGCGTCTCTTTATGTTTTGATAGATATGTACAATTGCTGTGTTTTCTTGTTGTGGCGGCTGTGGGTTTTGTATGTTGTGTTTACTGCATGACTCATACTTTGATTATGTCAGGTCCACATGCCTTTGTTATGTCTAAATAAGTAGCAGTTTGATAGTATCCTGGGTTGATATTTTCATATCATGGTTGGATAAGCTCTTTCATTTTCAGTATAATGGTTATTTTGAAATTCTTCCAGTGTGATGCCATCTGGTTCTTGGAAAACAGATTGGACTTGTTTATTTAAGTGTCTGATTTCAGTTTAGTATCTGCTTTGAGTCTTGCATTTTATTCTAGAGATGTAATTCCACAGTAATCAGTTTTCTTAGTATTAATGTTTGACCATTTTCGTTTTTTGTTCAACCGGTCCCTAGGTTTCATTCGTTTCATGGTTTCAGTAGATATCCACGGCACCCTTTTCCATAGATTTTGTTTGGAATGTGTTCTTCTGATATTGGGTTCAATGTTTCTTCAAATTCTAGCCAGAGATCTTCATTCTAATGTTAGAGGTGAGCTTATGATATATTATTTACTCCATTTTTTATTGTGTCCCGATTTGCTTTATTATAACGTGGTATATGTGTCAGTGTCTGTTTATGTTTAAATGGGGATATGTTAAATTCAGCAGAACCAATATCATAGCATAACATACCAGGCATTATGTCATATTTGAATATTTGGTTTGGTAGATTAGTTATAATGAGGTCAAATGTACGCCTTTTCTGTTGGTTGTTTAATAATTTGCTCCAAGTTAGAGGCACCCACACTATGACCAAAGTCTTCATGTATTTTCTGGTGAGCTATTTTGAGGTTTTATGAGTCTTGCAAGGCAAATTCTAGCTCTTGTACAAAGTTGTCTATACTTTTGGCTTCTTGTTTAACTAAGATAAATGATCATTTAAAACTATATTGTGCCAAGACTTATGACAATTCTGAAATAAATCTTGATTGGTCTATTAAAACCTCTTCAGAATTCTTACCGAAACTTAAGAACAAAAGGTTTTTTGCATCCACTGTAAGCACTTCGTACACAACCCTTAATTATGATGTAATTGAGATAAACGTATGAACTTGTGTGTTTGTTAAAGTTTTCTGTGTTCATCTCGTGTATGTACGTGTGTTTGGGTGTGTAATTGTGTGTGTGACATACTATCTATCGCTGTTTTGGTGGTGGTTGCGTCTTGTATGTGGCTTTATACATTTTAAATTTTGTTCATCAGATGTTTTCGGGTTGTAAAAGGATGAACTATAAAATGTCTTGTTTCCATTAATTTCAATTTGTGCCCAAATCATTTCAGAATTTCCTTTTGGAGATACTTCTTCCACTTCGGCACATCATTGTGTTTTACGATCTTTTCTAAATAGCCCGTATCCTTGTGGAAAAAATACAATGTTCTTAATGCTTGGATCAAGCCAACGTTTTTGTCCCAATTACTATATTAGGGTCAGCATTTTCTATGACGTTGTGTACGTTGTGTAAGTGGTGTTTGCTTGTTAATGACTGAAGGTTGATATTTATCATACGTACAGGGGTTTTACAGTTTATTTTTGAATTGGTCAAACATACTGGGGTAGACTGGTGGGAAGGTTTCAGTATACTGGTAGGTGTATTCAGACAACTTTCATCTATATTATAATTATTATCAAGGAATTGAAAATGATTTTTTAAACAGGCACTGTACAGATGATCAAATTGACATGTACTGTACTTTCGATTTTCACAAATAATGCAGTGCCACCAAACGATGCTGACATTTAATTGAGCATAGGTATTTCTATATATGCTCTGACAATCAATGGTCACATGTTTCAAATATTATATAGTTTGACTTCGAGCGCTGATTCGTCGCCCCGTATTTCATTCTCAGTGTTGTTATACCTTCTGATCCTTCGAGATCATGAATTTCAGTACTTCTTTTTCACTTTCAATTACTGTTCATGAACAGACACAAAAAACTGAGTCTGCAATTTTCTCTTTTTGTGTTGCAATTTTTGCTCTTGGTGGATCACCTCCTTTCAGAATTTATAATCTTTACAGCAGCAGATGTTAAGTGCTTCTGTGGCGACCGTAAAACGTCGCCCCGTACTTCATTCTCAGTGTTGTTATACCTTCTGATCCTTCGAGATCATGAATTTCAGTACTTCTTGTTCTGAAAATTGAATACCGCTTAAACCGCTGCTGGGGGCGTGAGCAGTGTTGCACTTTCAATTACTGTTCATGAACAAACTAAATAAAACCGAGTCTGCAATTTTCTCTTTTTGTGTTGCAATGTTTGCTCTCGGTGGATCACCTCCTTTCAGAATTTACTTTTCTAGTTATAGAAGATGCAACTATTCTAATTGATGGGTAAGTGGATTATCGATTTAAATTCGACACAGAAGGCGCACCATCCTTATTTTACCTTGAAAGGTAGGTAGCTCCGGAACAAATACATGGTTTTTGACGCGTTTTACCTCTACGGGAGGACTCGTCCTAAAGGTCACAGCTCACAGGTCAAAATCGAACTATACCTTTTTATGCCCCACTAAGTTGTGGCATATAGGGTTGCTCTTGTCCATATGTCCCTCTGTTCGTCCGTCCGTTCGTCCGTCCGTCCGTATGCGCATCTATTTGAATTTGCAGGATTCTTTCTTGGAACGTATTTGGCCAATTCACACTAAACGTTTTACACATGTTTGTGGCCATTATATCTAGGTCAGGCTTATCCAAGTATCGATATGTTCTCTATATTTTCTATTCGAAAACGTAAAAGTAGATCACATGGCAGACGTAGAAATGGTAATATTAAGCGTAAATTACGTCGTAATATGTCTATTCATGATTTACATGCTATTCTAAAACAAACTGGTAAACATTCTATGTTATCTTGTTTATCGTCTTTACCCTTTTCCTGTCTTAAGTCAGTAGACGAAGAGGCTGATAAAATCTATATGCGTACAGATCCGTTAATTAATACTGCCTCACTTATACAAAGTTACACACAGCATGTTCTTCGTCCACGTATTGATAAAGAATCTGAACATAAAAGACATTTTCTGAAACTTCAGTTCCTAAATAAAGGTATCGATTTTATTGATATTCAAAGTATATTTCGTGATAAGAATGTAATCGATGCTATTCCCAAATATTTCATCAACTCTAAATCACCTATCATCTGTTATAAATATAATAAACCTATTAGAAATGTTATTTTTAACTACAATAAAATTGTCTCTGACTTAAATATTGATGTTAATACCCCTATTTCTTGAGATTGTAGCATTTCTAGCTTTTGCTATGAACCAGTTGGTCATGTCATTACTGGTAATTTTGATATCATTAAGGATAAACGTCTCAGGACCCTCCTAACTAAAGGACCTAAATATAGATTACCTTCCCTTATTGATTTTGACGCTTGTCGAACTCATATTGCGGAAGCTATTCAAGAATTCTGCATCAAATGGTGTCGACGAGAACATGCTGATGTTAATGCCCTTTCGGATTGGAAGAAATGTATTTTCGATATTATTGATACGCGAATAACTTTTTACAAATCTAATTACCATCTTTTACCACCTCGACCTAGAGTTACATTTCGCTACTTGAAGAAAAACGTTTCTAATTTTCATTCAGATTATGTTCTTGTTCCTGCTGACAAGGCATCAAACAATGTAATCATTATTTGAAGATTGTATTATGTTGATGTTTTAAAGAAGGAGCTAACTGATTCAAAAACTTATATAACAGTTCAAACACCTGAAAAAGATATAGTCTCGGAACATGTAAAAATGTGCAATAATTTTAAGTCTGGTCCTAACATAAAACAACATAAACTTTCTACTTTGTACTGGATTCCGAAACTACATAAAAACCCTTATAAGTCGCGTTTTATTGCCAACTCTAGCTGTTGTACCACTACTAAATTATCTATACTTTTGACGTCCTGTCTTACTACGATCAAAGAACATGTTAAACGCTACTGTGATACAATATATGAAAATTCTGGTATTAATGTTTTTTGGTCCATAAAAAATTCAAATGATGTTTTAACATAATTTGAAAATGAACAGTATAACATTTCTTTACTGAGCTCTTATGATTTCTCTACACTCTATACTACTCTACCTCACCATCTTATAAAGGATAAACTTATTAAATTAATAGAAAAAACCTTTGCCAGAGAAAACAAAATGTTCATTGCTTGTAATGTTCAACGTTCATTCTTTTCGAATTCAGAAGTTGAACATTACACAATGTGGACTTGCCTTGATGTTTGTAGATCTCTTACCTTTCTTTTAGATAATATATTTGTGCGTTATGGGGATACCATATATCGTCAAGTTGTTGGTATACCCATGGGTACAAATTGTGCCCCTCTTGTTGCAGATTTGTTTTTGTATTGCTACGAGAGGGATTTTATGCTTAGCTTAAAACCTGATACACAGACCGATATTGTTAATGCTTTTAATAAAACTTCAAGGTATTTAGACGATATTTTGAATTTAGATAATCCTTATTTTGATGCTATGGTGTCTTCAATCTACCCAAAAGAACTGTCTTTAAACAAAGCTAATCAATCTGACATTAATGCTTCATTTTTAGATTTGAATCTTTCAATTACAAATGATAAAGTTTCGTCCAAAGTATACGATAAAAGAGAAGATTTTAATTTTAAAATTGTTAATTATCCTTTTCTAGATGGGGATGTGCCACGTTCTACATCTTATGGGGTTTATATTTCTCAACTTATTAGGTTTGCCCGAGCCTGTTCTTTGCTTGAAGATTTTAACAGACGTAATTTAGTTATAACTGATAAACTTTTTAAGCAAGGTTACAGATATCACAAACTTCGGAAAACCTTTTCTAAATTTTATTATCGAAATTTACCTCTCATTAGTAAATATAATTGCAATCTACGGACGTTACTGCGACAAGGCATTTCTCAACCAGAATTTTATGGGGATGTTATCTACAAACTTAGGAAAATTCGGGGTCATATCCATTTTCATGATTTGTTTATTAAACGCATTAAAACATTTAAAAAGAAAGGTTATGATCCTATTATATTGCAACACACTGCATGTTTGGTTATCGACCCTTTTACAGTCGGTAGCTACGCTTCCCTCTTTGCTTGCGCGATGACAGGCCGAGGGTAGTACTCTATGATGGTATACTCTTAAACTTGGATACAGGAGGAGCTTACCAGACTCATGTATTACTTTTTCCCTGTCGTGCCCTTAACGGCTTACCTGCAGGTGCTCTGACTTCAGCAAAGTTATTGAGTACATATTTGACGGATTGTCACAGTTATTATGCTATGTTTTACATGTTGTCCTGTGTTCACCGTCGTCTATGTTGTGGGTAAGTCCAGCGGGGATACCTTTATTTACAATATTTGTAAAGCTAGGGTGACTTTGAGAGAAGTGTGAGGTTAGGACGTCCGTAAACCGGTTTAAACCCCAGTGGTGTTTTTGCTGCTGACCGTGCCAAGGCGGTACTCTCTTTGTCACCCTTCCTTTTGTTTGCCTTGCGTCTTTGTGCTTGTTGTTTGTTCATGTTGTGGAACATTTGTCCCTGTTTCTTGCGTGTCTTTTGGTGTTTTCTGTGTTCATTTCGTGTGTGTGTGTGTGTGCGTTTGGGTGTGTGGTTGTGTGTGTGTGTGTGTCATGCTGTCTATCGGTGTTTTGGTGGTGGTTGCGTCTTGCATGTGGCTTTGCCTGCTTGACTTTACTACTTTTCCATTGATAGCTATGTAAATCGCTTTAGTCGTTGAGGAGTTAGTTCCCTTTATTTGCAAAAATGACTTTATAATATGTTGTCCTGATTCTTTCTAGGAAAGTATTTGTCCAATCCTCACCAAACTTTACACACATGTTTGTGGCCATCATATCCTGGCCAAGTTTGATAGCCATGTAAATCGCTTATCTTGTAGGTGTTGCAGCCCTTTCTTTGCAAACATGCCATAAATGGCTTCAGTCGTTGCATACATGATTATGACCCTTACTTTCTGGGACACAAAATCTGAAGTGGGAGCATCTGCGTCCTATAGACACATTTCTACTTCGTCCTATGTTACAGCGGTATAATGAATGATGTTACATAAGATGAGGCAAGAACATTATTTCAGTATTGATTCCAGTATCGAATCAGACACATGCTCAAATCCATTACGGGTTTTCCATAAAGTATTGGGAATACCACTATAGAGAAAACAATATAGTTAAGCAGGTAAGGACAGATGTCACACTGCTGTTGAAATATCTTAAGAAGTGACTTACTGGTGGTGTGGTTGGTCTGGACCTGTGATGACTAACACAATAAAATACACATTTGTTAGCTTTGGATGAGGTTATCTTCGTACGCAGTTGCTACCCGGGGTCACTGTATGATGGACACACAAATGAATGTTAGTAATGATAAATATTAATTTAGTTGCCACTTATCGAGAGTGCTTTGTTTACACCGGAAATCAGCTCACAGCTGATTTGATCATATTGGCGGTATGGTTGAACCAGGTTATAAGACGATAAAATAAGTCTCAAATGTTATTGTAAGAAAGGCATAATTAAGTTAACTCTAGCGCGATACTTTTGAGCTAGGATTTTAAACTTTAGTGTCGCCAATGCCTGTATTATAGCAAATAAATATAAGAGCTCAGTCAACAACCTCCTCACTTCCGCGCATGTGCGATCCCCAATCAAGTACGTATGTAATGAAATAGCGGTTATGCGAAAGGCAACACTGGCATCAGGAAATTTGCAAACCGGTGCCATGAGTGTACTGCTAATCAGTAACCCTTGCAGTTATACTTACCAGACTCATGTATCACTTTTCTCCTGTCGTGCCCTTAACGGCTTCCCTGAAGGTGCTCTGACTTCAGCAAAGTCATTGAGTACAAATTTGACGGATTTTCACAGTTATTATGCTATGTTTTACATATTGTCTTGTGTTTACCGTCTTTATATTGTGGGTAAGTCCGGCGGGGATACCTTTATTTACACTATTTGTAAAGCTAGGGTGACTTTGAGAGAGGTGTGAGGTTAGGACGTCCGTAAACCGGTTTAAACCCTTAGTGGTGATTTTTTTACGGTTCTCTCTTTGTCACCCTTGCTTTTGTTTGTCTTGTGTCTTTGTACTTGTGCTTTTGTCAGCTGTCTCATTGCCAGATACAGTATATATATCAGACTCCTTAGCATCCTCGCCATCTTCATCAGCTGTCCGTTTTCAGTTAGTGTTCCGTCTCGTCTAAGTCAATGACAAAGGTGATCAATAAATGATCTGTTATATCATTTTGCCAGTATGTCTGACAAATCTGTCGGACAAGATCAATGCAATGAAACTCAAATTGTGCCTTACAACATGTCCTTTAATATAAGCCAAACACGTTCGATTTGCCTAAAGTCTGGGTGTAATGGAAGGAGACGTAGGACAAAAGCGCCCACGGACTTTCATAAGTTTATCTATCTGAAACATCGGAGGCACTTGCTGCTGCTTGCATAGCCCCAAGAGCTGAGTTCTAACCATTGTATCAGAATATTCAACCTTAATGACTAGTGAGTCAGTCTTGGGCATATTTCTATTTTGTAGCCGTAGTTGGATGTTTGGTATCTGTGACACAGTGATACATTGCATTGTCAATTACCAAGACTGTGTTTGACTTTAGGTTGGATATGAATATTTCCTCTACCAACTTCCTGTAGTTGACCCCATTTAGTCTCCTGAGGAAGAGCTAGCTTTCTACAATAGTTTAGCTCCCTTCAACAACCCCTTCTCAGACCCAGATTGAAAAATTATGAGTCTATCCCCTCTCTTGTAGCTACGGAACATGCATTCCGACTTCATCGGTCTGTGAAACCTGTGGGATGAGTTTACGTAAGTCGCATTCATATAGACTATCGGTCTACCATGTTCCCTAACTTTCCTGATTTCTCGGAGGTAACTTATGCGGAGGGCAACGGCATCGGAACCTTCCTTCAGCAGTTTCCAGTTTGAACGTATGTTTTCTAATTAAATCCTAATTAAAACGTCCTAACCCCCCCCCCCTACCGCTCTTAAACTAAATTTTACAAATTACAAGTACATGTATGAGTCATGTAGGTAGCACCACATACAAAACACACAGACGCCCGAACAGAACCATGATAAGATAGTAATTCGGCATGAGTTGGTTTAAGTGTCGGCAAACAACGTTTTTCTGCACACATGGAATGTAATGTACGTCACACACTTGTCGAAGTCATCAATGACAAGTTCGCATCTTCCGTACTTTGTTGGACAATGTCTTGGTGCGTGTAAATTGTTTGTTACGAAATAAGGTTCTTTTGTCATAGCCTGTGTTCGCACCATAGGGGTGCAATTATGCAATGAGGTTTTCCAGTTTTAGCTTCCTTTGTGCAATGATCAATGACATTTTTAACAATTTCCTTTTGCCTGTACATTCAGAACGACTCTCTATGTAGTGTATCTGGCCATAGATGCAAGTCAAATGTGTCACCTCAATGATTATCAAAAGGCACAAACCCAGCATGATTTACCTTGACTAAAGCATGCTTTTCCAAATAAAAACAAAGAATAAAAACACTGCTGTAAGTGAGATTTAAAGTTGGGACTTTACATACATAATATGTATTTCCCATACCCCTCGGCCAATGTCACTCTATTGCTGAGAACAGAACCTGAAAAATTATAACACTGAACGAGACCATCGTTCCAACACATTTTCAATCATGAGTGTTGTAAACACATGACTGTACTGGAATGTGGCACACACAAATTTATAATAAAAGAAATTGTGATATATTGCCTTTACTTAAGAAAACATGCTCATTATATTGGCTTATAAGCAGTTACAAGTGTTAGGAATATGGGAAAGGAACACATGTTGGAGGTGTCTTGGATTAAAATGGCAAAAGCGATTTGATACACTGAGTGTCGTATTACCACAGCATATAAGTAAGCAAGCCAGGTATTATGCAATGTTGACCAAATCACATAAACATGCAAATATAAACAGATAGATTTTATTCAGGAAACAAAGGCAATATGCCCATCTTACCACATATTACTTACATGCAGATGATCTAACTATACCGCTCAATGGTGTTAATAAATATGAGTGTCAAAGGGAGGTAACTCATACAGGCCCTCAACTTAATGAAGTATGAGTTACTTCCCTTGACTACGTTATACACAATCAAGCAAAATGTATATGTACACTAACTTATAGACACTCCCTAGGCAACAGTACAACCCTCTAGCAATGCTCTCTGCCTCCGCCTGATTATCAGATGATGGGCGCTAGGCCAAAGGGTTAGTATTAACTCCCAGTTGTAAAGATGAAAGGTGTCTTGGCAATTCAGTTCTTGTACATATACCTCATGCAAAATACAAATAATATGTAATAAATTTCTAGGATTCCAGACAAGCAGAAGTATTAAAAATATGTCTAACTTATCCAAATAATCTATTCGATATGATTCTAATGAGCAGCCTGGCCAGTATATAAACTATTTTAACATTTCAATAGCACTCTCTCCCATTATCTAGAGCCCTGAAGTCATAACTAGTACAATTCACACGTGTATATATACATATATTTAAATTTAGACTGTTTGAATTTCATTTGTATCTATGGTTAGAGTAACATTTCTATGTAGCTGTATATATGAGAAAAGAGCTGCTTTGTTTTCTTAATTAAAATAATACAGGTTATGTCTATTTTCAAAACCTTTCTACATGAATATAGCTAATGTTTTCACTGTGTTTTTATTTTCTAATAATTTTAACAGTTTAATGAATTGTTTTCACATTTGAGTATTTCCAATAATACTTTTTGATGTAAATATTTCTTAAGTCGGAGTACAATGGATGTTCCAGTTCGAAATGAAATTCACCCTCTAAAGTGTTACATACGTGGCATTTCCAATCAATGTATGGAATGTCCAATGCTTTGTGCCATCTTCCCGATTCGACTGCAAGTCTATGCGCTGACACGCAGAAACCACAAACGCATTTCTATTTTTTTTATAACATTAAGACATGGCTGAAAAGTAAAATCACAATAAATGAATAAGTAGTAAAGTCAAGCAAGCACAGCCACATACAAGACGCAACCACCACCAAAACATCGATAGACAGCATGTCACACACACAACTACACACCCAACCACACACATACATACAAGAGATGATCACAGAAACATTAACAAACACACAAGTACTAGAGATAAACATTCCAAACATGAGAACCAAAGCACACGTACAAAGACACAATACAAACAAAATTAAGAGTGACAAAGAGAGTATCGCCTTGGAACTGTCAGTGGCAAAATCACCACTGGGGGTTTAAACCGGTTTACGGACGTCCTAAATTTAAAACTTCACGCTTATCTCAAAGTCAGCCTAGCTTAACAAATAGTGTAAATAAAGGTTTCCCACCGGACTTACCCACAACAAAAAAGACGGTAAAAACATGACAATATGTAAAACAGCATAACAACTGTAAAAAGTCGGTCAAATATGTACTCAATGACGTTGCTGAAGTCAAAGCTCCTGCAGGAAAGCCGTTAAGGGCACGGCAGGGAAAAGGTAAACATGAGTCTGAATCTGTACGGTCTTGCCCTAGATGAATTTTCCTAATCAATAGTCCATATCTGTACATAGTTATCTGTCAGTCGTTGCTTAATATTAGACAAACGTATATTAATATGCCCAACTCCTTGATTTAGCCAGATATTGTGAAAACCTTAATTTTTCTAATACAATTTTCACTGACTTTGCCCATGGATTTCTTCAAGGAAACTTCTCCAAATCACTTAACATAATATTATATACATACGTCATATATTTTCCATCTGCACACCTAGTAAACTAATGTTGAATGCATCTTATAAGTCCTTTTATTAGCGAATATATACCATGTTCACCATATATGAAGCTGTTTCGTCTCAGATATCTTACACCAAGTACTTGTTTGCAAAATTGAACATGTATACTTTCTAACCTAGCTTCTTCATTTATACCTTCAACTTCACTGCATAACTTAGAATTGGCTCAATGAGTTTGTCAAACATATTTGGAAATTTTACTAGATATGAATTAAGTTTCAAACAGTTTTCAATGCCTGACCTACCTCTTTTGCATTAAAAGAATCTCTAACTGTAAATTTAATCCCCAGATATATAAAATTACTTACTATTTCTAACATTTCTTCCTTATCAGTAAATTTTCTGAACCTCCCACCTATTTTCAGCGACTAAAAATATGTCATCGGCATACACCATTAAGAATAGCTTTAGCATAGCAATATCAATCCATTCAAATCCTTTTGTGATAAAAATATGTGATACCATTCAAACACATTGAAACAGAAACGGCGAGAGACTCTCGCATTGATACCTAACAAAGCTACCACTTAAATGCTTGTTATATTTTACCTTACATGTAGTTTTGAATGTTCATACATTAATTTAATATTATCTAATATATTCCCACGTAAATATATAGTGGCACAAACAAACAAACAGGATGCCAACTATTTATTAGGTCTGGGCGATTGCGATGTAGCCTGTTTTTGTCTAATCCGCTCGACATCAGAGAGGTCTTTTAGCACTAGAATTTCACTACTCCCAGCGTGTGTGGCTTTAATTCTACCTGCCGCGATCACAAAAGAGCACCATATTTGTTTACGACTAGAAGTACTCAATTAATAGTCAGTATGTCATTATCTCTTACATGAATATTCATTATGTAAAGTACGAACGCAAAAGACTGACTGATAAAACATTTAAAAACTCAAACATGTTTTTAACTTCCATTCCATAAATATTTCTCGTCATGCAATATATAACTTAATTCCCTGTTTGGAATGCTGTAGAGAGCATTCAATATAGCCCTAGTTAAAGGCAGCATATTTCCCATCTTTGACTTCAGTTGTGTGACGTATTTCCGTTTCCTTTCCACGATCGCATCGATTTCCGACTTGGATAAATTACCTGGTGAATAAATGAACATGTTTAAACAATGATAATCAACAACTTAACACTTTTCTCCATAAATACGTCTCTCTGTGCCTTTGCAAACAAAGTAGACTCAAATCAGACGGCTCCTGTAAGAGCCGTCTGATCAGCGTCTGGCCTGTTTGCTTATGAAATAACATAGATATGAAATGACAGTGTTTTCCTTGATCAAACATATGTGTTCATGTGCCAATATAAAAAGTCATCTAATTAATATTCATGATGGCAGTATGACATATATATTCATGAAGTAAAGAGTTAAAACAAACTTAAAAAGTTGAGTATGGCCGTATTTTGTACTGATTGTGTTTTCTCGGATACAACTTTAACGTCATTGCACATACATACTTCAAACTTGGCATGCCTGTGCAACGTATGGAGGCGAATATTGTTAGTGGTGAAGGTCATACTTTAACGTCAAATATCATATTGGTTGCACAATGGTTCACAAACAATAAAAACAATATACTTTTATTTACAATGTTTGTTTAGCTAGGGTGACTTTGAGATAAGTGTGAGGTTAGGACGTCCGTAAACCGGTTTAAACCCCAAGTGGTGATTTTGCTACTGACCGTGCCAAGGCGGTTCTCTCTCTGTCACCCTTACTTTTGTTTGTCTTGTGTCTTTGTGCTTGTGTTTTGTTCATGTTTGTCTCTGGTGCTCGTGTATTTGTTGGTGTTTTATGTGTTCTTCTCGTGTGTTTGGTTGTGTGTGTGTGGCATGCTGTCTATTGATGTGTTGGTGGTGATTGCGTCTTGTATGTGACTTTCTACTGTATGTGTGTGTATGAGTATAAATTGCTATGCTTTCTGTAGGTGTTTTGGTGATGGTGGCGTTTTGTGTGTGTCTTTTCCTGCTTGACTTTACTACTTTTTCATCAATACCATTTGACCAAGTATATTGCATTTCTGTTCTGAAAATATTATTGTACATGTACACTTGTCACTATAATACAACATTGGCTTACTTATTCCATGAATACGTCTTTGCAAACAGAAGACCCATATCAGGCGGCTCCTGGTTCTGTCATGGCTTAATTTCTTGATTCTCGTTTACTATCATATAACATAATGATTAATATTCTAATTATTACTCGTGATACCTTTAATTTTCAGAGGTATACTATTTGAGTGAAGGGAACTTTGCAAACCAATATGAACTCATTATGGAAACCATGCGGCGACCTAAGGTTGGTCACAGTGGCTTTGACTCAGGTCTAACGAATAAATTGTAAAACATGGGTTTCATTAGAGCAACATTTACACCTGCGTACTCAAGTATTAAAAGCGTTATTTCTCCACCAAATCATATGTTGTCGTTCATATTGAAATACTAAACTGGTTATTTCGGTGGGAAAATAAACAAGAGTACCGCATACGGTACATAATACGCCCACTTGCAAACTTTCTCTGATTCAACATGCCTTATAAGTGTTGACATTTTCTAATCTGTGCTTCAGATCTTGATTTCCATATTAAGGTGATACTATGTTTTATAAAAATGAAGTGAATATCTTATTAAATAAATCAGTTACAGCTAATCCTCATTTTTGCAGATTTTTGCAAAGTGCAACGGCCATAACTCTGTAAAGACAAACTGCATGAACCTCAAAATAAAATCAGCTTCAAATTTTGTTGCTTAAAACATTTGTGTTAAGTTTCATTTATATCATTTTAATAGTTTTCCCAGAAAACAACAGACAAACTGTAAGTTGACCGACTAACAAAGCAACGAACACACTAAGTTCAAGGACCATAACTTTAGAATAAAATGACATATCAAAACCCCCGCAATATATGTGAAAATTCAAATTAAGGCTTAACCATATAAAAAAAATTGAAGTAAATATCATTTCAAATGAAAACGTTATGGCCATCCTCATATTTGTATAGATTTGCAAGGGCCATAACTCCAAAACAACAAACCAAATGATCCTCAGAATCGGCTTCAGGTCTTGATGCATTAAACATGTGTATGAAGTTTCATTAATATCTCTCAAATAGTTTTCCCAGAAAACAGCGGACAAACTATTTGCATTATTTTTAAGGACAAGGGCCCTAACTCTGAAACGAAAAATCAAATGATCCTCAGAATCAATTCAGTTTCAGATCTTGATGCATTAAATATTTGTGTTAAGTTTCATTAATATCTCTCAAATAGTTTTCCCAGAAAACAGCGGACAAACTATTTGCATATATTTTAAGGACAAGGGCCATAACTCTGAAATGAAAAATCAAATGAACCTCAGAATCAACTCAGCTTCAGATCTTGGTGCATTAAACATTTGTGTGAAGTTTCATTAATATCTGTCAAATAGTTTTCCCAGAAAACAGCGGACAAACTATTTGCATGTATTTGCCTTATTTTTTAAGTAAAAGGGTCATAACTCCGAAACAATAAATCAAATGAACCTCAGATTCGACTCAGCTTCAGATCTTGATGCATTAAACATTTGTGTGAAGTTTCATTAATATCTCTCAAATAGTTTTCCCAGAAAACAGCGGACAAACTATTTGCATAATTATGTTTAAGGACAAGGGCCATAACTCTGAAATGAAAAATCAAATGAACCTCAGAATCAACTCAGCTTCAGCTCTTAATGCATTTAACATTTGTGTGAAGTTTCATTAATATCTGTCAAATAGTTTTCCCAGGAAACAGCGGACAAACAAAATGTTGACGGACGAACGAACGAACGAACGAACGAACGGACGGACGGACAGGGCCACGACAATATACGACCACCTTTATTAGGTGGGCGTATAAAAAGTTATTCATGAAATTGTTTAAATTTGCGCGTCTTATCTGGACCCAGGTGCCATTGTAATTGGAAAAGGGTATTGTTTCGTCTTACGCAAGTTCAGAAACTGGAACACTTTGTGTAGATGTCCGGCTATATCCAAAGCAAAGTCTTCCGTTTTTAGAATAAGAAATTGTTGTCGCGGGAAGACCCGGAACCAGTCTTGGAGATAAATGGAATAAAAACCGAGAAGTATCCGTGCCTGAAAGCATAAAATGTTAACGAGCAGTACCGAATGTAATTCTACCTGTCACCAGAATCCATACTGCTTGTCATTCTAATATTCATTTTGAAAAAAGATAAAAGAAAACACGATTTAAACATTAGTTAACTCATTTCCTCCTTGGTCATTTTAGACCAACTCTCTTTAAATAAATCTACCGAACAGGAGCATTTACTAGAGACAAGGAAAAGTTTTAGAACTGTAGATTTTCAAACCTTTGTCATAAATAGAGCAGTTGCTCCTATGAAACAAAATGCTTTATTTATCACAATGATTTCAAAATTTGACGTTTACAGAGGCATCAAAAGGCGCCAACAGGAGGAAATGGGTTTAGTTAATTATTGGAGACGAGATTTATCTTGTCTTAAAACCTTTTTATCTTATACTCCATGAATAGGTATGTAAGAAATTAATACAGTGTGATTAATTAATAAGGATGACTTAAAATATACTGTGTAATCAGAAATGCATTATTCCATAAGCAAACAGAGCAGATCCTGATCAGACGGCTTCTGCAGGAATTATCTGATCTGGGTCTGCTCTGTTTGCAAAGGCGTGAAAATGCGTTTAATCTGAGTCTTCTGTGCTTATAAATGCATATTTTTGGAGTCAGGGTTCAAGAATTATAACGACCAATAATGATGTTTTTTCAAGAACAAAAACTTCACTTGGTGTACCTACATTGTTTGTTACGTGTTGTTGACGGTCATACAGACACGTGCGCAACGTGTTATGTCGGGTACAGCTATGGACATTCTGGATCGATCGAACGACTTCAAGATGGAAACCGGAAGTAGTCATTGGACCATGTTTAAGAAAAGCGTAGTCGCTGAAGAGCCTGTCAATGAAGATGCTAATTATAATTCTGAATGAATGAGTGAGTGAGTGAGTTGGGTTTTACGTCCGATCAGCAGTATTTCAGTTATTTGCAGACGGCACCCGCATGAGACAAGTTATAATGCTGCCTCACAGGAATACCACTGCCGCAGCCACATGGCAAAGTTTTCTGAATGAAAACTTCTAGTTAACCCATTTCACCATGAATATTCATATAAGAAATAAGGACATCATGAATATTAATAGGATATATTGTTTTATATGGACACGGCGGGAATTCGGCCATAGCAAAAACTGTAGTCATATCATTATTATATCATAAGCAAACAGAGCAGACCCCGACCAGACGGTCTGATCTGGGTATACTTTGTTTGCAAAGGCGCAGAAAGGCGTATTCATGGTTTAAATGGTTAACCTTTTATCCCACGAATATTCGTGTAAGAGAAAATGACATCAAGCATTTTTAACCCATTTGCTCCAACGATCCCATATGTGGGATGTTGGCAAACAGTGTAGACTTTGATCAGACGCCGCATAATGCGGCGTCTGATCAGAGTCTACTCTGTTTGCTGATAGGAATTTTAATATAAAACAAAACGAAATTGAAAATTTAGGCCAGGCACCCCTTAGATAAAAAATGGTCTAATCCAATTTATAAACATGGAAGAATCCATTGTTAGCAAATGGGTTTATTAGATGACATTTTGTATTGACATAGGAAATGCCAACGGGAATTGGAGAATCAGAGGTTAAATACTTCTAAAGCAAACAGAGCAAAACCTGATCAGATGGCTGCAACAGGAACCGTATGATCTGGGTCTACTCTGTTGGCAAAGGCGTAATTGTGAGTAAAATGTTAAGGTGTATTACGGTTAATGCTCTATTTGTCGCAATGATTTAAACATTACACAATTCTAAATTTTTCTTACAATTAATGCTCATTTTCGGTAGATGTTTTCAAAGAAGTTAGGTCTAAAAATAGTAAAAATAGTCTAGGAAGGAAATAGCTAAACGGCCATTAAAAAGCAGATGGTTGCTTATTTGAAGACAAAGGTAATGAAGAAAGCTCCAATTTAAAACTTCTGCAATACTTTCGACGTCCCTTAACCAATTACCTCATAGGCTATCTTTAGATACAACCTCTTTGAAATAAATCTACCGAAAAGGAGCATTAACTAGAGAAAATGATTTATTTTAGAATTTTGTAGTTTGAAACCATTGTGATGAATAGAGCATTTGCTCCTATAGGAGCAAATGCTCTATTTATCACAGTGGTTTCGCAAAGTGACTTTAAAACGTCGCCCCGTACTTCATTCTCAGTGTTGTTATACCTTCTGATCCTTCGAGATCATGACTTTCAGTACTTCTTGTTCTGAAAATTGAATACCGCTTAAGCCGGTGCTAGGGGGCGTGAGCAGTGTTGCACTTTCAATTACTGCTCATGAACAGACTCAATTAAACCGAGTCTGCGATTTTCTCTTTTTGTGTTGCGGTTTTTGCTTTCGGGGGATCACCACCCTTCAGAATTTTTAACAGAGTCGTCAAAAGGCGTCAATATGACGGAATGGGTTAATCTACCAGCTGCCTTACAGACCCTAATGTTTATGGCCGCAAAAACTTCTGGTTAGATGGATGGACTGTAAATGTTTCCAAACTTCGTGTCAGTATAACGAACATTCCGTTATATCGAATGTCGTTATATCGAATGTCGCTATAACGAATGCTCGCTGTATTGCATTGAACTATCGCCACTTACCTCTCTACTGGGTCTCTTAGTATAACAAGCAGTCTTACATCCGGGTTAACGTGCCGTATTAAATGTGGTGTGAGAAATTTAGGTTCATCTAGACCCTCGTTTTGTGGGATATGGATCCAGCCAGAATTATCCCATAAGTCCATAGGTGTCCCGTCACCTAAGGTGATAGCAAAAACAAAAAAGAATTATAACTAATCTTTTCACCGCTGTGGAAAAGTATGTCTCAAATTTCGATCTGCTCCATTTTGACTTTATCCAATTGATGAAGCTTTTGAGAAACTTTTGCCCAAACACCTTTAATCCTGACGATATGTCGAGTTACTCGTCGTCTCATCTGGGCCATTTGCAAGTGCTTCAAAACTACATAATTCTAAATTTCTCCTTTTTATATGCCCGTTTGAAAAAACGGGACGTATTATGGAATGGCGCTGTCCGTCCGTCCGTCTGTAAATCTCTAACTCAAGTTCTGCTTGGTGGATCCTTCTCAAATTTAACCACAATGTTTATCTAGACATGCTACAGTAGCTTGCCAAGCCCCGGTTCGTATATCTAAGGCCAAGGTCACTTAGAATTTGCGTATAGCATTTGTGTTAAGCAAAAATGTTAACCTCAATTTATGTGGAACACATGTTTGCAAGTCCACTTATTTACATAACACTTTGCGATAAAGCTTTGAAACTTGGAACACGTGTTCACTGTCACAACCTTCACCTGTAGGCACAAGTACATAACTCTGTCAAGCATTTTGACCGAATAATGCCCCTTTTTAACTTAGAAGTTTTGGTTAAGGTTTTTGTTAAAGTCCATTTATTTACATAACCCTTTCAGATAAAGCTTTTAAACTTGGAACACTTGTTCACCATCACAAGCTTTGTCTGTGGACAACAGTACATAACTCTGTCCAACATTTTGACAGAAGTATGCCCCTTTTTAACTTAGAATGTTTGGTTAAGGTTTTGGTTAAAGTCCACCTATTTACATAACCCTTTGAGATAAAGCTTTTAAACTTTGAACACATGTTTACCATCACAAGCCTCACCTGTAGGCAAGAGTACATAACTCTGCCCAACATTTTGACAGAATTATGGTTAAGGATTTGGTTAGAGTCCATTTATTTACATCACCCTTTGAGATAAAGCTTTTAAAGTTGAAACATTTGTTCACCATCAGAAGCTTCATCTGTAGGCTAGAGTAAATACAATGTAACTCTGTCAAGTATTTAGACACAATTATGGCACTTTTTAATTTAGAATTTTTGGTTAAGGTTTTTTGTTAAAGTATGCCTATTAAAATCTTGAAACTTGGTCGCAAAATTGGACTTAGAATTTGAGATTAGCAAATACGTTAACCCTAGTTTATGTTGAACAAGACCTCGACGGGCGTATATTGTGCCCACCGGCACTCTTGTCTATAGTTATTGCTCCTTTTTGGTAGATTTATTCATAGCGGTTGAGTTAATTCGAGGATAGAGTGCAGCACTGATGTACCAACAATGCTTCGGATGAACACGCAATGGCGTTTGTAAACAGTTTGATTGCAGAGGAGACGCCGAGTAACTCGTCAGCATTTTGTGATAGCTATTAACCCTTTCCTTGTTCTATATTTATTACAAATCTCAATACCTACTGAATATGCATTGACGAAACAGTTACAACAAAATCTGGAAGGCAGAACAATGCAGCCATTTTAGAAAGTGTAGAAACAGATCTGTTAAATTCTATTAGCAAGCAGAAAATACCCTGATCAGATGGCTCCTATAGGACCTGTCTGATCTGGGTCTACTCTGTAAATGCGTAAAAATACGTTTACATGAAGGAAAGGGTTAATGTAATGTAATTTTGAGATTTTTTTCTAATGATTCGTGGTATACTGGCAAATAAATCAAATTTCATTAACGGCAAACATTTGCTCTTACTGCTTGATAAGGTCATGTGATAGCGTTTTACTCTTCATTGACAATCTTAGTATTCATAAATTATTTTAGCTGTGATGACTTAACCCATACCACCCTATGACAGTGCCATCACTAATTAATGACCACCACTTAAATAAATAAGGGCTTACCCTGTTTGTGTTATTCTTGGTGTATGGTGTGATTGCCATGGTTCATTATTCATTCATGTACTTTTTGGTTTACAATGTGTGTAAAATGACCCAATAAAGCCGAATCTGCAATTTCCTTCTTTCGCATTGCTTCTTTTACTTTCGATGGATCACCCAAATCTCAGAATACATGTACTTCACAACGGCAGGTTTTAAGTGCCTGTGTGGCGGCCGTAAAAAGTTGCCCCGTACTCCATTCTCAGTGTTGTTGTTTTATTTTCTGGTCCTTCGGGATCATTAGCTTTGATGGTATTAGTTTTGAAATTTGAATACTGCTTAAGCCGGTGCTAGGTGGCGTGGGTAGTGTTGCACATTTAATTACTACTCATGAACAGACTCAACAAAACTGAGTCTGCAATGTTCTTATTTCGCATTGCTATGTTGTCTTTCGAAGGATCACCCACTTTGAGAATATTACCATATACACTCAACAACTTTAGTAATTGATCGTCCGTAAATATAAGATATTTGCCAAACTATTTAACCCTTTCGCTACCAAACTCTGTCGTCTGCTAACTTTGTCGTCTGCTACAAATTTTCATTCTTTTGAGTTTCTTCATTTTTGTTTCAAAAACATAGTAACTGTAACAAACAGTTTGGATCCTGATGAGACGCCGAGTTACTCGGCGTCTCATCTGGATCCAAACTGTTTGCATAGGTAATCACAGATCCTGCATTGGCAGCGAAAGGGTTAAGGGACTGCTCTGTTTGCTAATGATATAATATAGATAAAAGCCTACAGTCTCAGCAATGGCCAAATTGTTCCGTGTCCACGTGCTATTATAACAATTAATCTAATTAATGTTCATGACGTCATAATTTCTTAGATGATAATATGTTTTTTCTTAAACTCTGCATACAAGCTGACATACACATAATCTTTCGATGATTACTCTTTTTGTAAAGACTTGTTCTTCATGTTACATGTTAGGCATATTACATTTGCAAGCAAATGTCTTTGTTTTCACAGTTTAGGCAAAATGTCATATAGCCAATTAGAAATTTTGCTGAGATAATATGTTACATTTTATATTATCATACCTCAGTTTCATTTACAATGTTAATCTCCCGCAGGCCACCGTGACATAGAAATACTGTCAGACCCAGCGGGAGAAAAAACACTATCGGAAAAAACTGTCTCCCGCTACCATAGGCACGGAACATCTAGATCAGTTAGCGATTATCAAATTGTGTGCGTGACGTCATCCGATTGCCGTCATCGACTGACGTCATCCGACGCTTGCAATTTGATCAACACACGCCATTTTGACAAAAATATTGTTTTTGTTTATATATTTGATAAATAACGCGTTATGCGACTTTTTCGGAGGAGGATCTGTCAAGATTGGACAGTGAAAAGGACTTATAACGTGTAATAAATAGAAAAGTGAACCTTTTCCACGATTTTAAGCACCGTGTAGCTCTATAACTTGTTTCAAACTGTTTATTAGGGAATCGACCGGGCGCCGAAGGCGCCGTCGATTCGCTCTACGGTAGATGGTTAAGCCCAAAATAATTGCGTGTCAAAAGTGAATTAAGGCTATTTCGGGAGTTTTCATTGGAAAGCATTGACCAGCGCCGAAAATCCGAATTTGACATGCAATTTTCTGAGAAATTCAGATGATTCGGCGACGCCGTAAATCGGGTAATAAATCGTGGTACAGTCATTTTTTTAGAACATTCTTATCGCTACATTTCGGACATTCTTCAATTTTCTTCTGACAGTTGCCGCCATCTTGAAATTGACTCGATTCGACGAAATACTGTAAATAAAACATGACTTCATCAAACAAACATTACATATAATGCCTATAAATACACTTGAGAGGGTGCAACAGATAAGTTGTAGTGTAAAAAGCTGAACTTTTATAATGAAATGACGAGCAAGCCGCGAAGCGGCTTGCGAGAAATAAAGTGTATTTTAACATGATTCGGACTTTATGCCGCCGAAAACTTACAATGATTGAGGTTCCAGTATGTTGGCACCCGACAGCACGAAGTAAATTTACTTCGTGCCGACAGGTAGGACTATGTTACATTATAATAAACATTTCTTTTTATGACGAGCAAGCCGCGAAGCGGCTGCGAGGAACATATTACTTATTTTACGCACAACTAGATTTATTTTAGACTTATTTTACGCACAACTAGATTTATTTTAGACTTATTTTACGCACAACTAGATTTATTTTAGACTTATTTTACGCACAACTCTGTATACTGGCAACCCCTCACGAGTGTTACAGCCAGGAAAATGTGCACGTCAGAACTGTTAGTGAAGTGAAAGATAAAAAGAAACCCACTTTCATGATGCTCAGCTAGTCCACTTTTGCGTACGACTCTATCGAGCTACTTTCGGGTTTAACGATATCCCGGCAGACGGCAACCATCACAAAAATAGAATGATGTCTTAGAGTTCATTGATGAGACTAGATGCTCAGCTATAACCATGTTAGGATGTGTCTGGTTGGACTTCGTTAACATTTACTCAAGTACACTTTTGCAGAGTATACCCAAATCATACAGCTCATACAGGCACCCGACAGGCACCAGTCGTTTCGCCCCTGGTTGTTTCACTCCCAATTATTGAATAGGGATCCTGGTCGTTTCGCCCCCCCCCCCCCCTACCCTGGTTGTATGCCCCCCTACAAAAATAATACTTACGAAATGCAATTTTCCAATACTTTAAATCTCAGAAAAGTCCCATTTTGTAGAGTTTCAGAATTGTCTGATCTGGGTCTTCTCTGTTTGCAAATGCGTGAAATCACGTTCATATCAGGGAAAGGGTTAAGAACAGGGAAAGGGTTACTAAGAGTCTACTGGTATCAGTATAAGTGTAACTCCAGTATATATACTCTTTACATTAATTAAGAGTTACACGTGTGACATGGTTTGTTAATAACCTGAGATAATTACAAGCTGTCAACATAATACTCTTTACATTAATTAACCCTTTCCCTCATATAAACGTGTTTTCACGCATTTGCAAACAGAGTAGACCCAGATCAAACAGCTCCTAGAGGATCGGGGTCTGCTCTGTTTGCTAGTAGAATTTGATAGCTCTGATTATTTGCTTTCTAAAATGTCTACAATGTCCCATCTTCCATATTTCTTTATTACTATTTTGCTCATGAAAATTCAGTAGGTATTGAAATTTGAAAAAAACACAGAACAGGGAAAGGGTTAAGAGTTACACGTTTCACATAGTTTTTTTAACATCCTGAGATAATTACAAGCTGTCAGCATTTTTGTTAACAGCCTAAGACAATCACACACTGGCAACATGTAAAAGCTACATGTATGCTCATATCTCAACAAACATGCCTGTCAGGGCTAGATTTCCTTATGAATATATGATTATAACTATATTATATAAGAAAATATAAGATTATAACTATAAATCTTCTACTCCAGAGACTGCAGTTGAATTTGAATGGCATTTGGTAGGAATAGTGGGCCGCCTTGCAAGGAATATGTATACTGCTTTCCATTCAGCACAGATTATGTTACAGTTAGGATATGTCAGGTAGAACTACATGTTAACACCTTACTCTGAACTCAGAATGCCTTTGCAAACAGAGTATACTACAATTTCTGCCATGGCCAAAAACTCCTCAGTTTATAATACATTACATGATGTAGTTGTACCGTTATAAGAATTCAGCTAATTAATGTTCATACAGTGCTTTATTTCCTGCATAAATATTTATGAGGTAAAGGGTTAAAAGAACAAACCTTTTGCTAGTAAGCATTCAACAGCTGCATTATCCATCCTGATGTGTGATGTCACATTGAGTATACCAGCACTTATAATGTGACTATTTAGTAGGTTATGCATGATTGTATGTTTCAAATACTAAAGGTTTGGAGAATCAGATTTCATGTTGTTTATTTTTTGCAAATTTTAAACACAAATTTACAACTATGCAATCTATGTATATTTAAAGTAACAAATTAATCGAGAAGCATAGAGGATGTACTTCAACAATAAATCTAAATTTGGCTGTTCTGGTATATTCAAAACGTTTTGGGGGAGTGGGATGTGGTAGGGAATCTATCAGACATGACATGCTCATAAATTCCTGTCTAAAAACCTCAGATCTCTTTAAACATACTGAAAAATAGGTATGAATATCAAGGTCTAAGTTAGCTTCTGCTCCAAATTGCCATTTTCCATAAATGCTATCAGTGTAGTTTAATGGAAGAACACCTTCTTGGCTTAGCCATAGAGGGAAGTCTAGGTTCAAATCCTAGCACTGTCTATTGGAAAGGCTTTTTGGAGTCATACAGAGTTATTTGCTATAGACAACCTTTAACCCTTTCCCTGTTCTATGTTTTTTCCAAATTTGAATACCTACTGAATATTCAGGGACAAAATAGATTAATGAAATATGGAAGATGGAACATTATAGCCATTTTAAAACTACAGAAACAGTTCTATCAAATTCTATTAGCAAACAGAACCTATAGGAGCCTTCTGACCAGGGTCTACTGTGTTTGCAGTTACAAAAAAGTTGTTTGTACATGTATGAGTGAAAGGTTTAAACAGAAATAATAATGTCCCGAACAATTTTTATGATACATGTACAGTACAATGTCCACTTTTTGTGTCCATTGCTTTGGCAGGGTGACAGGGTTTATTGTTTTGCAGGGCATCTTTTATTTTGTCACATTTCTGCTGGCAGGTGACACATGTTCCTTTGAACACTTTTGTTCTAATTCCTGTCATATTTCTCACTTTCTTGTCCATGTGTATCTTAAAATAGATATAATAATTTAAACTGGATCTTAATTCATGGACAGGGGATAGCTAATTGAGTTTATTTTGTATGCATTATCTACATTTCATTATCAACCAATAACAACTCATCTTCTCATTTCAAAATTGCACACACAAACATAAGTATGAGTTTTTGTTACTGATTGTTAATTTACTTTTACAGTGATTGGCCTGATTTTTGTCTAGCCTGCTTGTTGTCAGCTCAACAGTTGCCAAAGTGGGGGTTGTGTAGCCACATACATATGTCTGTCTGTTTGTCCATTTGATTTTGTAACAGCAAATCCATTATTTTGTATCAACAGATCTCCCTATAACGTGGCCCATATCTTGAGTAGACAGTGTACCAGGTATAAGGGCCTTAACTCTCGCATCAAACATTTTGAAATTTATCCTTGATTTAATTTTCATCATTCACTGGGTCAAACAAAAATTTAATTTTATAAATGGCTTAGTCACTAGTAGACAGTGTACCATGTATAAGAATTATGACTCAAGGTTCACTCCACCAGAGGCTGGGCTGATTTTACTTTAATTGCTGTAATGAAAATTTAATAAACAAATAAATATTTTCTCTGACATCATTGATCAGATTTAAAATTTAAAAAAATGGCAGAAATGTTTCGTAGGTGACCATTTACATTGTAAGCCATAAAATACAAGAGCACCACTTGGGGGTTCCAATGTTAAAGTTTTCGAACAGTGACAATGAAAATGCAGATGGTGGAGTTACAACATAGCTCTTTTTTTCTTCGAAAAGCAGACAAGCTAAAATGGCCACCATAGATTGGGCTAAATCCCTTCTATGGCTAAAGGGAGCATTAAACCATTGAACAGATTTTTATGTACCAGTATTTTTTGTAAGAATAATTGGTGAACATTTGCCAAGTATTCATTTTGTTTCCTAAAAATAAAAAAAAATGGGGCATATGGCTAAGCGTCACATTTTATTTATAGGCCAATGTGACATTGACCTTGGTCTTCATTTACAAAATAAACTTGTGCAAACCTCATATACCGAATCAGCTAGGATCACAGATATGGCATGTGAGTTCATCTTAGGATGGTAGAGTGTCGCATACTAGTTTTAGGTCAATGTGACCTTGACCTCATTTAAAAGCAAGCCCGCCCGGAGCATATCTCCAACACTACTTCAGCTAGGATCACCAAATATGGTGTGTGAGTACATCTTGGGATGGCGGGGTGTCACATACTATTCAAAGGTCAACGTGACCTGGACCTTGGGCTTCATTTACAAAAAAACTTGTTTACAGCATATTCCTACACCAAGTCAGCTAGGATCATTACTAAATATGGTGTGTGAGTTCATCTCCGGATGGCGAAATGTCGCATACTTTTTGTATGTGATGTGGCCATGACCTTGACATTTGACCTCAATTACAAAAAAGCTTGTCTTTTGTGGTAGTTTGAGTTCAAATTCTGCTCATACTATGCAATCTTTACTTTCATTTTGCAGTGCATATACAGACCTGCTTACAAATCACCTTTCATTGCCAGTGCTTTGCTTTGGGGGCATTTGTCAACTACTGCGACACATTTCTTATTTGGCTATATTTTGACAATAAATTGACATACATAAATGTATGTTCTTACGTAACACTATGTACTTCGTGGCCTATTGTCTCAGATGAACGATAATGGACACTATCATTATTATTGCTTAGGTTTTGTCGTGGTTTTGGCTTTCTTCACTAACAATATTCAGATTTAATTTGTCACACATTTTAATCATATGTAGGCAGTGCATAATGTGCGAGATTCGCAACATTTGTTTTGAATTACGTGAATTACATGGATTGACATACATCTACTTTCTTTAAATTTCATTAGTTATGTTTTACTTCATTGCATGTAAAATGTCGATGGTCGATTCCCGGTAGAGGCAATGCCTTAGTTCATATTATTGTCACTGAATAAATATTTTGCTGACGACATTGATTGTGCTGTTCGGTATAATAAGATACATATCATATCCTATGTATAGCAATAACACGTATTGTCATCCCTCGGTATAGTAATGTCTACCTAGGCTAACCAACATCGGGTTGACAATACGTGCTCTCCAGGGTGTGACATTTATGTACTGAACTGTATCTATCTATCCAGTATCCAAACTGTGTGTCACACTATAAACGTTATTGACCTTAATTGTGAAACAAAACATATGCCTGCTCAATTTTATCTGCTACAGTTTTACCTAATTCCAATCAGACCAAGCTATTGAAAAACTACTGGACCGAGCATCAAACAGATTGGATCTAGATGAGACGCCGATTTATTCACCACATTTATATCTATTCAGGTCGGGTTTGCATGTTAAGCGTGAAAAGTAAAATGTTTAAGAAAATAATTACAGTTGAACTTCGATATCTCGAACTCGGATAACTCGAACTTAGGGATAACACGAACTAAAAGTTTGATCCTTCCAAAATCTTACAATACAGAATTGCTCTAAAATGTATCACTACGCATATCTAGAAACAAAGTTCACATCTTAATGCAGGTTAACAGTAATGCTGAAAGCTCTAGCTCCATAACTCGAACTTCGGTTTCCTCGATCTAATTTGTATAATCCTTTGAAGTTCAACTTATATTCAACGCTTATAAAGGTTAAACCTTTTAATCATATTAACATGTGTTCACGCCTTTGTAAACAGGGTTGGCCCTGATCAGACGACTCCAGCATAACGAATATTGCAAGAACACCAAGTTACTTGGCGTCTCAGTTGGGCCCCAACTTGGTGCAAATGTTATCACTAATTCGCCCATTTCGTGCTATAAACTATAAAAGTTATAAAAATGTACACGATTTCGTATCGGATTTGTCGTGAATACCAGCAATACATGTAATTCAAAGATAAGATTGCTAAATTCTGAAGGGAGGTGATTTGTAAGTCTATTCGTATATATAACGCAATTAGTAATGTTTCGTTTTAAACTAATGTTCTTTTTAGAATCTTATAAGAGTTGGAGGAAAGAACAAAGACTATAAATAGGAAATCTATTTAGTTTGGAAGAAACAAATACCAGCAAAGGACATACTCAGCTAATAACACGGAAAGGTAAATGCAATTAGTTATATATGTCGATTCTAGCAGTTGTAGTCGATTTTTTCTTTGTTTCATTTTCCCCCTATTTTATCGTGTCACATGAAATCTACGTCTAATGCATAGGGTAGCAACGGTTCATACACGTTCGAAATGCGTTAAAGGAATTCATCCCACGTCTTTCGAACATTAACATTAATTGCAATTACTAGGTTACCTTTATCTCGCTTTTGTTTGTTTCCTTTACAGTTTAATTATTTAAATCATGTTCTTGAAAATGCATTATTCTTCAAAGTATTTATTTGTATTTAAGACTGATCAAAAATCGACAAGGAATTAAACATAGGTCTGAGTCTTTTAAATGAATTGTCATAATTTGCATAAAATGTTTTAATGTGCTTTTATTCGATGTTATATTGTTTTATGAAATGTATCAGACTGTTCAAATGTTGGCTCCTCCCTATTTACGTATTACTGATGCTGCTGGAAATGTTCGTTTAACCCATTCCCTTATATTGACGCCTGTTGCCACCCCTGCAAAAATCACCTGTTGCAACCATTGTGATAAATAGAGCATTTGCTCCTATAGGAGCAAATGCTCTATTCATCATAATTCTTTCAAAATACAAACTTCTGAAATTTTCCTTTTCTCTAGTTAATTCTCCTTTTCAGTAGATGCATTCAAAAAAGTTGGATCTATAAATAGCCTATGAGGGAATGGTTTAACTACAATAGGACCATTCTTAAGCATCCATTAACAGTACTCTATTCCTTAGGAGCCTTTTATGATACCTCCCTAAAGCTAACAAATTTTATAAAACGAAAAATGGCTTGAATAAAGTTCAAGGCATGATGACCTTTAGGTGCAACTTTCCAAGTGTCGTCTGTGTAAAATGTATATATTTCCAATTGTCGTCTACAAACCAGTTGTGGTAAACCGGTAAAATAAGGAAATGAGATAAATAATGCAACTTCCAAAGGAATTAAGCACATATATAGAAATATAGTTTGAGACAAAGAGTGAAGTCCATGATCAGACGCCGTCTTGAACTGCACTATTTGTCGAGGAGCATGTTGCTACATTGGCGGTGAAAGGGTTAGGTACTCTTTTTTAAAATGTTCAGGCAAGGGAAAACCTTTACCAAAGGAGAGTTGGGACCCCCATTGTTGAATTCATTGACCAGCGGGGTAGACCAGATCAGACTACTCCTGCAGAAGATTCTCTATAGATCTACATTGTTTGCAAGAGGATATAAATGATAATATGTACATATATTATAGACAAAAGGGTAAAAGGTAAAAATATACATGTATAATCCAGTTTTCAAAAGAAGATCAACAATAGTTAATGATTTACTCTGTGCGTACACGGGTCTTTTTCTAGTTGAATGTAAATAAACAAACCTGTCACTAGATCGCTTTCGGTATTATCTATTATCTTGATGGCTGCTGCCGAGAAGAAATCAGAATAGTTCTTAAATGTGTAGATACGAGTTCGTCCCCTGGCCCACTGACCTGAAAGAGATTTGAAATATTCTTGCATTGTATCTCCCTTTCAACTGTAAACGAGTCACTACGGTGAAGTAAACTTATAGGCGGTACTTCCAAGGCGGTACTTCCATCTTCCTCCTATTGTATGTTTGTTTTGTCTTTGTGCGTCTCTTGTTGTTTTTTCTACTTATATACATTTGCTTTTTCCTTGTGTTGCTGTTCGGGCGAGTGTTTGTTCTATATGTGGTGTTTCCTGCATGACTCATTTTTGTACTTTTATGGCCCCACATACGTCCGTACGAACCTCTAGAAAATTTGCCCAGACTTCTTCTTGGAAAGTATTTGTTCAATCCACACCAAACTTAAATCACACGTTTGTGGCCATTATATCTTGGTCAATTTTGATAGCCATGTAAATCGCTTCAGTCGTTTAGGAGTTGCGGTCCTTTACAAAAAATGACTTTAAAAATGGCCCTTACTTCGGTGACATAAAGTATTAAGTGGGGGTACAGTGTCCTATGGGCACATGTCTAGTTTTGTACTCCCTAACCATATACACCATAAAGACACCTGTTGGCACAGATGCAAACAGAATATACCAAGATAAGAGGGTTTCTATAAGACCCTTATGGCCAGGGTCTGCTCTGTTTGTTTATTGAAGTATAAAGATCAGAACCTCTAGGGTCTTTTAGATATTCATGACCTCATTATTTCTTACATACCTATTCATGGAGAAAAGGTTTAAGCTGGCACCTATCTTAACCTTTTTCTTCTGATAAACGCCTTTTTACGCATTTGCAATCGGAGAAGACCCAGATAAGACGGCCCTATAGGACCCGTCTGATCAGGAGCTGCTCTGTTTGCTTTTGACATGATATAGACTCTATAGTTCTTGTTAAGTATTTCTTTGAAAATGTTTATTATAAGCAGTTGGCTAATGAATATTCCTGGGGTCATTTTTCTTACATGAATATCAAACAGAGAAAGGGGTTAAGAGCAGCGTTGATACTACAATTGAACTTTAGTTATCTCGAACTCGGATAACTCGAACTTTGGGATAAATCGAACTAAAAGTTCAGTCCTTCCAAAATTTACAATACATACTTGTCCTAAAATGTATCACTACACATCTAGAAACACATGTTCACAGCTTAATGCATGTGTAAAGTAATACTGAAAGCTCCTAAAGGATCGTTCAGCATTACTTTAGACCTGCATTAAGCTGTGTCGGATGACTCGAGTTTCGCTTATTTCGAATTACTTAGTATGGTCCCTTGCAGTTCGAGAATTTGAAAGTCAGGTTCAGACAGAGTTTACAGTATTGTGTGTCTGAATTGGACCCAAAACTTTGCCAAATGGTAGTAGGATAAATTTGTAGGTTGCGATTATTACCGTATCTACGCCAGGGCCACCACGCAGTTTCTTTGCCTAACGTTCCATTGTTATGTAGGACACTGGGGTGTTGGGTAATCCTGTCGAAAAGGTCCGTGGATCCGCACTTGTCCATTCCGATCAACTGGAAATAAGGTAGACACCGGAAGTGATCGTTCTCTGTGAACCAGCACGGGTTTTTATACTTTCGTGAAAATACTGGCGGATTCTGGAATACAAAATATTTTATGATACTGTTCCAATCTTCTTTTTTATGTATCTATATATTTATCTAAGTATCAGTCATGTAAAACTAAAACTATTACACACATAATAATAACAATAATAATTATAATGATAATTGATAATAAAGAACAAAGTAATGCTCATAGAGATAATAATAATAAAAAGAATAGTAATAAATCAATGATAATGTATAATGTATAACAACATACACCGCCATTCATTAAAAAATATTTACATTCGCCCTGCAACGTCCTTATATAACCTTATTCTAAAAAGAAAGTTGCATTTTCCCATTAACGTTCATTTCAATACTGGTTTGAGTCGGTTCTCTTTTTCCCAGAATTCCGCTGTGTAAGCGGCCCTGAAAATTTGAAATGTGGCATCTTCTTACTGAGAATTATCGCTTGAATACATAATAGTGCCAACTTTAACAGCCGTGGCGTATCAAAATATATTATCAAGTAATGAGTGAAGCATAAATAAGTCAATGTCCTTACCGTTAACAAAGAAAAATCCGAGAATAAAATCCAACGTTGTGACCCGCTTTCGATCAAGCATGGCGGGTGAGTAAATTGGCTTCGACACCGCGACCTACATTTAAGAAGATGCTTTAATACCAACATTTCGTAAATATATATGATTTGAAATATCTCGATAATCTTTTCTTTAAACATAGCTGGAAAATTTACTGATTAAAATCTTGTATTCATTCTATATTTATAATATGTGTTTGGGACTATTTTTCATACCATATATAGAGATCCTACTACGTTAGAAACGAACCTGGCAACGACCTAGATAGCGGCTATTACGTGACCTGTATATAATATTTAAAAAAAATCCGTTGAAATATAAGAAATACAATGGAATATAAATATAAGAAATAAACGACGTGCTCCCGGTGTTCACGGGGTTATGCAAAGCATAGCTTTACGAGCAAAGATTCACGGGCTTCACTAACTTTGCTCGTAAAGCTATGCGTTGCATAACCTCATGAACACCGGAAGCACGTCATTCATTTCTTAAATAATTAGAGACCATGCATAATATTTCGCATAACACTGCACATTGTACTATATAATTATATAATGCTAAACGATGTGATCCTTAAAACCTACACTTTCTTAAAATATTGATTTGGGAAAAGTACATAGAGTTGTTTAAATTACAAATGCGCCTCAAAAGAAAATGTCAAAGTTTGATGATGAAAAATTACAAAGTGAATTAGTTCTTTATATGTGCGGCTTTTTACGCAGGGAATACCCAGATCAGACAATTCCAATAGAAACCATCTGATCAGAGTATGCTTTGTTTGGTAATGTAATTGGATAGACCTGTCTCTTTACGTTTTAAAATATTTACAATGTCTAATAACTATTTAATAAATATTTCTTATTGGGGACACGTTAATGCAAAACGATTTCTTTTTCAAATCACATTAAAATTTTGGCAACATAACGTAATTTGGAATTGATAAAATATCGCGGACCCCGTGCCTATCGCATAATGTGCAAATGCAGATTAAAAAAAAAGTTGAAATAAAATAACTAAATGGCAGCATATAAATTGAACGCCAAACTAATAGAAACTACATGTATACGTCTGTATTATTATTTATACATAATACTTTATATCAGTAATAGTTAATTATTACTGTCTTAAAGCTCAGACACTGCCATGTCGCAATGCACGCGCTATTTGCGCTAGCACGATGAACTAGATATAGATCACCTAGCTGTAGACATACAAGGTACAGTAGTCTATTCTGTTGGTGTGATATGTTTGGCGACATCACAAGATGAATCACTTTGTGTAAATTATTAACAGTTCGTCCTATATGTTCGACCGATCGAATGCCAGATTTCTACAAAGCCCTAACCGAATAATTTGCATATTGTCTCAAGTTGCACACTAGCATCACATATTGAGCCAATATTCTGGAATCCAATTATAGAAATCTATGCACTGAATCTTCATCTGCAAAAAGCAGGTCATGCTTACACAATCGAGCAAGTTCTACCACTGAAAACATGTTAGGTGTCCTCCGATCTCTTTCACATGAACAAACTTAAACTACCTTTAATAGAACTTAAGTCTCTTAAAGATGCACCCTGTGTCCCAATAATATTTCTAACTTTTCTTCACCTTAGCCTTGCGTACGTTTGAAACAGCATAACCTTCATTCGGCATCTTTTTTCACATACCATCTCTTTTGATCAATAAATGTTTTTACAATGGAGCGACATTTGTACTTTCTTCAATGCAATGCGCTTCTTCCATTCGTAAACAGTCCGCTTACAAAAACACAGAGTGTATCCTATAATCAAAAAGTGCGATTCTAAGAGGTGCATATGTTGTAGTTATACTTCTTGTAACTCAACAATCATATCTACAGTTATTGGCAGAACTGTTAATATTAAGATCAATTCAGACGTGAATTGCACTACAAACAATATTATATATGTTTTGGCTTGAAACGCCCCTGGTTGCCGTATGCAATATGTTGATCAAACAGGCCGTGCCCTGAAGACCAGATTTAGGGAACATGCCGAAACAAAAACACAGAAATGTTTTATTCCAACATTTTAGAATATCCGGCCATTTATTTAAAGATGTGTTAGTTTAACCTGTACAACACCGTTCATATGATAAGGATACCATTAGTAGTTTTATGTCGAAAGCTAGGTTCATTGCTGAATTAGATTGTATCACCTCCTCTCAGAATTTTTAAACATTTACAAACCCCGTTTCCTTTGGGTTTAAATGACAGCATTTACCAGACTGACAATATTTAAAAAGATCCTGACATAGACAGTTTTTGATTTTTTCTATTAGGAAACGCAAATCTCGTTCACATGGAATTCGTAACAATGGTAATATTAAACGAAAAACTCGTATGAAGATGACTATTTTTGATCTACATACCTTACGTATAATTTATTGTAAACATGCCATGCTTTCTAGACTGTCTTCCTTATCAATATCTTCATTAGAAGAAATTAACGAGCAAGCCGATCAGATCCTCTCATAGGAACGGCTTGTTTGATACAAAGCTTTACTATACATGTTCTCAAACCACACATAGACAAATCATCTGATCACCAAACGTTATTTTTGAAGATCCCTTTTATTAATAAAGGTATCGATTTGATTGACATCCAGAGTATATTAAGAGACAAAAATGTAATAATTATTGACACTATTCCTAAGTACTCTAAAAATACAGAACCACCAATTATCTGCTACAAGTATAACAAACCCATCAGAAATACAATTTTTAATTATAATAAGATTGTTGCTGACCTTACTATTGATGATCATATTCCTGATAATTGAGATTGCGCCACCTCAAAATGTTGCATGTTGTTGTCATGTGATTACAGGTAACTTCGAGAAAATTAACGATAGACGATAGATATCTATGTTCTCTTCTTGATAAAGGTCCAAAGTATAGAATACCATCATTGATATATTTTAACTCTTGTCGAGGTCAGATTGCTAAGGCTTTACAAAATTAGAAAAAAAAACACTATTTTTTTTATATAATTGACAAACGCATTTCATTTTATAACTCAAATGAACACCACCTTCCACCTAAACCTAGAATTTCTTTTAGACATCTTAAAAATGGTTCACAAAATTTCCATTTAAAATACGTCTTTGTTCCTGCTGATAAGGCATCGAATAATGGGATTATTATTTGACGATTACATTATATCTTGAAGCAGGAAATTATTATTACCAAAAGAACAAAATGAACATAACTATAAAAAACACCAAGAGACTCACAATGGCAAAACAAACATACAATAGGGGGAAAATGGAAGTACCGCCTTGGAACGGTCATACATCTCAGTTAATACTGACGATAAGACCGTCGTTTCAGACCATGTCAAATAGTATGTACAACTTTGAGCCGATTTTAAAATTACACAACATAAACTTCCTACAATGTATTGGTTACCTACATAAAAATACATACAAAGCGCGTTCTAGCTATTGTACAACTACGTCTTGTTTAACTAAGATAAAAGAACATTGTGATATATTGTGATTCACTTAAATATGTTTTCGTTTCGTTTTACATGCACTTTACCACTTATTGGCCATCGCGGTTGTTGTAGTTTAGTCGGAGAGGGGATACGCTTATTTATACTGTTTGTCTTTTAGGGTGGGGTGGAATAAGTGTGAGGTTGGGCGCCCCTAAGCCGGTTTACCCCCCCCCCCCCCAGTTACATTACTCACTGACTGTTCAAGGGCCGTACTTCAACCTCCCCCTATTGTTTGTTATACCTGTGCGTCTCTTTGTGTCTTTGATATACATGTACATTTGCGGTTTGCCGTCGTGGTTCTGTTTGGGCGGTAGTGTGTTTTGTATGCGGTGTTTCCTGCATGATTCGTACATGTACTTTTAAAATACTACCATATTTTCTAAAATTCTATTGAATAGTAACATTAAATCTATTAAATAATAGGTGAACCTATGTCCTTCTATAGTTCTTCTCCTCGGAGCCCCTGCACTTCATACAGACATATTTGGTTGCGAAAACGCGCCACAAAAATAATTTTGTAAACCATACATAAAATATCATCGTTTTGTACAACAGACACAATATAATAATGTGATAGAAGTTATAAAATAGGATACCCCTATTTCTTGAGATTGTAGCATTTCTAGCTTTTGCTATAAACCAGTTGGTCATGTCATTACTGGTAATTTTGATATCATTAAGGATAAACGTCTCAGGACCCTCCTAACTAAAGGACCTAAATATAGATTACCTTCCCTTATTGATTTTGACGCTTGTCGAACTCATATTGCGGAAGCTATTCAAGAATTCTGCATCAAATGGTGTCGACGAGAACATGCTGATGTTAATGCCCTTTCGGATTGGAAGAAATGTATTTTCGATATTATTGATACACGAATAACTTTTTACAAATCAAATAACCATCTTTTACCACCTCGACCTAGAGTTACATTTCGCTACTTGAAGAAAAACATTTCTAATTTTCATTCAGATTATGTTCTTGTTCCTGCTGACAAGGCATCAAACAATGTAATCATTATTTGAAGATTGTATTATGTTGATGTTTTAAAGAAGGAGCTAACTGATTCAAAAACTTATATAACAGTTCAAACACCTGAAAAAGATATAGTCTCGGAACATGTAAAAATGTGCAATGATTTTAAGTCTGGTCCTAACATAAAACAACATAAACTTTCTACTTTGTACTGGATTCCGAAACTACATAAAAACCCTTATAAGTCGCGTTTTATTGCCAACTCTAGCTGTTGTACCACTACTAAATTATCTATACTTTTGACGTCCTGTCTTACTACGATCAAAGAACATGTTAAACGCTACTGTGATAAAATATATGAAAATTCTGGTATTAATGTTTTTTGGTCCATAAAAAATTCAAATGATGTTTTAACAAAACTTGAAAATGAACAGTATAACATTTCTTTACTGAGCTCTTATGATTTCTCTACACTCTATACTACTCTACCTCACCATCTTATAAAGGATAGACTTATTAAATTAATAGAAAAAACCTTTGCCAGAGAAAACAAAATGTTCATTGCTTGTAATGTTCAACGTTCATTCTTTTCGAATTCAGAAGTTGAACATTACACAATGTGGACTTGCCTTGATGTTTGTAGATCTCTTACCTTTCTTTTAGATAATATATTTGTGCGTTATGGAGATACCATATATCGTCAAGTTGTTGGTATACCCATGGGTACAAATTGTGCCCCTCTTGTTGCAGATTTGTTTTTGTATTGCTACGAGAGGGATTTTATGCTTAGCTTAAAACCTGATACACAGACCGATATTGTTAATGCTTTTAATAAAACTTCAAGATATTTAGACGATATTTTGAATTTAGATAATCCTTATTTTGATACTATGGTTTCTTCAATCTACCCAAAAGAACTGTCTTTAAACAAAGCTAATCAATCTGACATTAATGCTTCATTTCTAGATTTGAATCTTTCAATTACAAATGATAAAGTTTCGTCCAAAGTATACGATAAAAGAGAAGATTTTAATTTTAAAATTGTTAATTATCCTTTTCTAGATGGGGATGTGCCACGTTCTACATCTTATGGTGTTTATATTTCTCAACTTATTAGGTTTGCCCGAGCCTGTTCTTTGCTTGAAGATTTTAACAGACGTAATTTAGTTATAACTGATAAACTTCTTAAGCAAGGTTACAGATATCACAAACTTCGGAAAACCTTTTCTAAATTTTATTATCGAAATTTACCTCTCATTAGTAAATATAATTGCAATCTACGGACGTTACTGCGACAAGGCATTTCTCAACCAGAATTTTATGGGGATGTTATCTACAAACTTAGGAAAATTCGGGGTCATATCCATTTTCATGATTTGTTTATAAAACGCATTAAAAAATTTAAAAAGAAAGGTTATGATCCTATTATATTGCAACACACTGCATGTTTGGTTATCGACCCTTTTACAGTCGGTAGCTACGCTTCCCTCTTTGCTTGCGCGATGACAGGCCGAGGGTAGTACTCTATGATGGTATACTCTTAAACTTGGATACAGGAGGAGCTTACCAGACTCATGTATTATTTTTTCCCTGTCGTGCCCTTAACGGCTTACCTGCAGGTGCTCTGACTTCAGCAAAGTCATTGAGTACATATTTGACGGATTGTCACAGTTATTATGCTATGTTTTACATGTTGTCCTGTGTTCACCGTCGTCTATGTTGTGGGTAAGTCCAGCGGGGATACCTTTATTTACAATATTTGTAAAGCTAGGGTGACTTTGAGAGAAGTGTGAGGTTAGGACGTCCGTAAACCGGTTTAAACCCCCAGTGGTGTTTTTGCTGCTGACCGTGCCAAGGCGGTACTCTCTTTGTCACCCTTCCTTTTGTTTGCATTGCGTCTTTGTGCTTGTGGTTTGTTCATGTTGTGGAACGTTTGTCCCTGGTTCTTGTGTGTCTTTTGGTGTTTTCTGTGTTCATTTCGTGTGTGTGCGTGTGCGTTTGGGTGTGTGGTTGTGTGTGTGTGTGTGTCATGCTGTCTATCGGTGTTTTGGTGGTGGTTGCGTCTTGCATGTGGCTTTGCCTGCTTGACTTTACTACTTTTCCATTTACTGATAAATAACTGAATTTATCGTCATGTTAAAATAATTCACTGTTAACACAATAAGCAGTGAAACCATTCCTTTTGTAACAAACTTTTGTAAATTATTTAGTGATATTATTTGTAATAAATGCAGTATTAAATGATATTAAATATGGAAAAATAGTCAAACAGGGAGAGCCACACACGAAAACAACCAATAAAGGAAAACTAGTTTTTTCCGAAATATGTCAAAAAGGACTTAACACAAGAGGGTAATGATGGCCCTATACAGCTTACCTGCGAATTGTAGCACTAGATAGATATAAACCAGTCACTACAATCTCCGAAAAATAGTCATGGTATTTTTTCATTGTTCTCATCTGAAGATTATTGAATTGCTCATTGTGAACTACATGTATTTTGATTTTGACAGAATAGAGAAGACCCAGATTATACGGATACTATAGACGTGTTCCTTTTACCTATGACATGATATAGATATGATTCTACTGATTTTGTCAAAGTAAAACACTTCCTTGAACATTTACATAAAAGATTTCAGCTAATAAATAGTTATACTGTCATTGTTTCTTACATTAATATGAAATATGGAAAAGGTTAAAAGCATGAATGTCAGCTGTGGTACTAACTTTCTTCAAATAGTAATAGTGATTGGTGTTTTTAAATATTATTTCTTTCAAACCACTTGGAAGATTTCACTATAATTTTGCAGCAATAATCCTGAGGTGACCCCTTACCTGATGTGTTCAAACCGTTTTGATTCGTTGAGCAATAGACAAAGGCGGTGATATTTGTTTTTATATTGCTAAAGCGGACGTTTCAATTTAATCACAACGCAAATTTCAGTATAATTTTGTTAATAGTATCCCTAAGTAAATCTCCCCCAAAAATAAACAATTAAAGAAATACAAATAAAATAAAATGGTCATCAGGGGCGTGTCTAATGTTTCTTGTAACGAATATAGTGGACGTTTCCCGTAAGACAATGCAGAGATAATTTTACAGAAATGATTTTTAAGTGACTCTTCGCCTAAAAATCGGATCACTTTGATTCCCTAAAACACACGGCCACCAGGGGCGGAACTTATTTACAGGAATAGCTAAAGAGAAAATTCCAAAACATTTCTGCTGAAACATCAAGGAATTTCAATGTAATTTGGTGAAAGTGTTGCTAAGGTGACTCTCTACCATATTACCCCAACCCGCAGCGGGACTAATTTTTGCTATAGTTTCCTTATACCATACGCCTGAAACTGCTGCGTCGATTTCATTAAAGGTTTACCGGAATGATGTTTACCGATATGTCAAAAGTACAAAAATGAGTCATGCAGGAAACACCACATACAGAACAAACACTCGCCCGAACGTATGTTACTTGCATATCCTGCAAGAGAATGATAACAACATCGATTACGTGTACGGGGAGACTTTTTACGGCCACCACACGGCACAAGCAACACTGTTGTGATAATAAAAGTACATGCAGGAAACACCACATACAGAACAAACTCTCGCCCGAACGTATGTTACTTGCATATCCTGCAAGAGAATGATAACACCATCGATTACGTGTACGGGGAGACTTTTTACGGCCATCACACGGCACAAGCAACACTGTTGTGATAATAAAAGTACATGCAGGAAACACCACATACAGAACAAACACTCGCCCGAACGTATGTTACTTGCATATCCTGCAAGAGAATGATAACAACATCGATTACGTGTACGGGGAGACTTTTTACGGCCACCACACGGCACAAGCAACACTGTTGTGATAATAAAAGTACATGCAGGAAACACCACATACAGAACAAACACTCGCCCGAACGTATGTTACTTGCATATCCTGCAAGAGAATGATAACAACATCGATTACGTGTACGGGGAGACTTTTTACGGCCACCACACGGCACAAGCAACACTGTTGTGATAATAAAAGTACATACAGGAAATACCACATACAGAACAAACACTCGCCCGAACGTATGTTACTTGCATATCCTGCAAGAGAATGATAACAACATCGATTACGTGTACGGGGAGACTTTTTACGGCCACCACACGGCACAAGCAACACTGTTGTGATAAAGTTGTTGGGGTTGGCTTACAAACATAGATGCCAGATGTATAGCGTATCGTCTTTAGATGGCTACTAGTGTAGTGAAATGTTTTCAGGAAATTTTCTCCAGGGACACCGGCTTTTAATATGATTTTGCAGTAATGATCAACATGTAACCTGTGTCAAGCATTTTAACTTTATTTTAGTCATTTAAACACTTGGATGTCAGGAGTTAATTGTCTATCTATCGATGTAGTGGAACATTGAAAATGTTGTTCTATAAAATTACTGGACATTTTTCAATATAATTATGCAGGAACGTCGCTTATAATATGTGACCTTGTTAAGTTGTTCATTGAAAAGAATTAGGCCAATATACTTTTCAAACGATACAAAAAGACAATAGTAGCCTTGAGAATTTCTAGGAGATAACTACAGTGATGAATCAATTTTAACCCTTCGCTTGCTGTTCACGTCAATATACCTACCTGTAAAAAGACCCAGATGAGACAGCTCCTGTAGGAGCTGTTTCAATGGGGTCTGCACTATTTACAAATTGATTGTGGAACCAGTGCACCCAACAGCAGTGCTTGCACAGAGAAGTAAGTGTAGAAAGTGAAGATATATGTAATTATACAACAGGGCATGGGTAAAGAATGCGTAATATATTTCAAAATTCAGCAAGCGAAGGATTAATGCCGTTTCTGTGTTTTTAAAAGTTCGACATGTCAACCATTTGTACGCATGTATGTGCGTATGCCCAACCACGCCTCTTGGAAGCATATATTTTCTGATGATAGTGAACAAACTGTCAAGAACATTATACAGATTAAATCTATAAGAATGCAGACGTAAACAGTGCAGACACAGATTCGACACTGACAGCTGTTACAGGATCTGTTCTGTTTGCAAATCACGTTGCGTTATAGGATGGTTTACCCTTTCAATGTTGGGAATCACTTGATATAGTTTTTGCAAACAGCGTAGACCCGCATCATATGGAGTCATCTGACCAGCGTCTGTAGTGGTTAAAGTATTAGACCTTTTGATGCAACTCACAACATGAGCAAGTCAAAATCGTATACGGAATTTTAGCATTGTATGAGTTCAGCTTGGCGAAATCAATTTCTATATGGAATGATTGGAGGTAATCTGCGTCACTGTGATCAATGACAACAACACAAGTGGTTCATGCTTATTCATAAACAAAATAACATCAATGCACCACAAGGATGAATAGCTCTAATTGAGTTTTGAAACGATTGACACCGTTACCCGCATACTCGCATACTATGAAAAATGCAAAAAAGGTAGTAAAGTCAAACAGGCAAAGCCACATACAAGACGCAAGCACCACCTAAACATCGATAGACAGCATGTCTCCCCCCCCCCCCGCGCGCACACACACATTCCAAGTAGACGTCCTAACCTCACACGTATCTCAAAGTCACCCTAGCTTAACAATTAATGTAAATAAAGGTATCCCCGCCGTACTTTCTCATAACATAGAAGACGGTAAACACATAACAATATGTAAAACATATAACAACTGTGAAAAATCTATTAAAACTGTACAATGTAAGGTCCCTTTCAATGATGCTCAAACTTCATCAAGATTTACACGGCTGTTTCATGTATTAATAAATAATGGCCTACATCGCCAGAAAACTGCTCAGGGTTCTTGCATGTACATAGTGCGCAAAGATAACACTTCTGAGTTTTTCTAGCGACCGACCTTCCGGACAACCGCCGGATTTATTCCTTGGTCAATTGCGGATGTTGCGCCAGTATGTTGAAACGAGTTAGCCGAGAAACTCTGCCCACCAAGACATATTAAGAAAATTGAATGATCCAATATTTAAGCCTCTAACACCTTATAGGGCGACCTATGTGTAAGGGCGACCTATGTGTGTAAGACAAAACTACACCATCGGCTGGCCTATGAGACTCGGTGTGCGCGATGTGAATCCTGGAGCGTTTGCACAGGATCTATTTTTGCAATACTACTGCGGGGGATTTGAACTTATAAACCCGAATGCTCAGTATCATTCTTGATACACTACATTACATTCACCATGAACAGTACATTGATATAGGCGGAAAATGATAATTCTTCTCTTGAGGCATTCAACATTTCATGGATTTCTAGGGAACCCCCTTGCTGTTATACGTTTCCGCTGTCCATGTGTTCGATGCCGAGGGAGTGTTTTGTCAAACGGGGCTACCGTATATGATTGGTACTTCTGGTAACTCAAGTTCTAATGCAGGAGGGAGCACCGTAGTCAAACAGGGCATCTGTATACCGCGCTGGTACATTGGGAGTCTTGCTGGCATGACTTGTTACCCCCCTGCCCTCAACTAGTGCCAGGGATTCCTGTTACGCTAACCCAGGTTCCTTATTTTTGCTTACCAGTGAACTGGGTCATGTAATATCGGCAGTTGGCAGATTAAACCTGTACGGTCCGATGGAGCATTGCGTGTCTCAATCAGTGACAATTTGTCCGATATGATTCCGTTGCCATTGCAGTCTGTGGGATATGCTGTAGGAACAGTATATTGGATACCCTCGTTAATGGAAAAGTAGTAAAGTCTAAACTCTACTTTGGCTGGCTTTTTCGGGTTCCCATAGTAGGACATTTTACTCCGTAATTAATATTTAGATAAACCCTATTACAACTCCGTTAAAAATGTGGAGGAATGTAGCAAAAACAGGTTATCCTTTCTGTACTCCCTCGTTGCCATAGCGGGTCAAATAGTGACTGGATGGGGTTGATATAACCGTTGTTTATTTGTATTGCTTAGTTTATATGCTTGAACTTCAAATTGGCCTACATGTATTCTGTTACCAAATTGTCCGGTATATGTAAGGCAATATTTTATGTGTAGTGTTGTATGCCAAAAAAATGTACCCAAGTCTGGTGGTTCTGGGTCGTAACTGTGTGTCGTACTGACACTATGCATAGAATGTTACATTCATTTTTTGTGGGAGTGCGTTGACGCAATATAATAGAGCATAATATGACACAGGCAAATAAATTTACGGAAAGGATGAAGTTGGGGTTGGTCAGATTCTGAGCTTGATCTGAGCAAGCCCGGAATCTAACCAGTCCGATACTTAAGAATGATCTCAGACTCAAGCAAAAGGTTTTATAACCTCTGGCTATATTTACTTCCATTTATTTGGCGCTTTATAACATGCATAATATATATGTATAAAATAATGACATCGTGAATATTTATTAGATTGTTTTTTGTTTTTTGTAAAAGTCACTTTGTGAAACAATAGTGATAAATAGAGCATTTGCTCCCATAGGTTTAGTTTATCATAATGGTTTAAATATACAAAATTCTAAAATATTTCCTTTTCTCTAGTTAATGCTCCTTTTCGGTAGATTTATTCAAAGAGGCTGTATCTAAAAAGAGTCTATGAGGTAATGGATTAACAAATGCATTTATGACAATGACACCAACTGTAGAATCACACCTATACCCTGATCAGAAGACTCCTACAGAGGGGGATGAGGGGTAGAGGCTGTCTGCAATGCCAGTTTATTCGTTCGCAGGTGGAAACTAATGCAGAAATATCTTAAATAGCAAACACTATTTTCAACTTGCTACCATAGGCCTGGCAGTGACAGTATTCATTATTTAAGACTAATTATAAAACAAGATGCAGTTATAATGTTATAATTCCAGTTACGTACCATGCAATTAGTTAAGCAACATGTTACCGTCCTAAACAAATTTGTACTTGAAATAGATGTATGCTAATAGTGCTAATGCAAATCCAAGGATCGATATTCTTGCTTTTTGTACAACTCTACATTTACAATCACAGTAAACACATATAAGGCGAGAGAGACAGAAACAGAGAGAGACAGAGAAAGACAGAGAGAGAGAGAGAGGAGACAGAGAGAGAGAGAGAGAAGGAGAGAGACAGACAAAGATAGAGACAAAGAGAGACAAAGAGAGAGAACGAGAGAGAGAAAGCGAGAGCGAGACAGACAGACAGACATACAAACGGAGAGACGGAGAGACAGACAGAGAGAGAGAGAGACAGACAGAGACAGAGAGACACACACAGACAGAGAAGGAGGCAGACATACAGACAGAAAAAAGAGACAGAGAGAGAGACACAGAGACAGACAAACAGTCAGAGAGAGAAAAAGACAGAGACAGAGAAAGTTGTCTGTTCAATGTTTTGTTCGACCCTGATTATACACATAGGTTTCAGATCACAACTGCTTTGGCATGACAATAAGTTCCTTAGTTTGTAATGTTTACCAGAGGAATTGAACTAATCATTTTTTGCGGAGTCTTGCATTTTGTTAGGTAAATGGTTAATATTACCCTCTGATCAGTATCTGCAGTATCTAAAGCGACCATCAAAAAGAGGTCAAGTTGATATTAACCTGGTAGGTTATTTTTAGATCCAACCTCTTTGAATAAATCTACCCAAAAGGAGCATTTACTAGAGAAAATGCACTTTCAGAATTGTTTAGCTTCGAAGCCATTGTGATAAATAGAGCACTTGCTCCTATAGAGCAAATGTTCCAATTATCACAGTGGTTTCAAAAAAAAAGAATGGGTTAAATGCTGAATAATCAAAATGTGGACCTGCCCAGCATCTCTGTTGAATCTGTCCGTATGAAAGGCTAGTGGATTGTAGATGATGAACAGTGTTGACCTAGATTAGAGGCTCTACTATGGGCCATAGGGGGCTCTTCTATTGACCCTAGAGGGCTCTTCTATGGGCCCTCTGATCTGGTCTTACTCTGTTTGCAGATGTCAGTAGATTCCTGCATTCAACGTGTTAAGCCTTATCTTTTTTATCGCGACCTGGGACCCTGCTTATAAAGCTTTTTAGTTGAGACTGAGTTCATTCTCAAGCTTTTGATTGGTCGGATTTGAGTTCTCAAGCTTTTGATTGGTCAGATTTGAGCCTTTGAGAAAACTTGAGAACTAAGTCAGACTCAACTTAAAGTTTTATAAGCATGGACCCTGGTCGGCATTTGCAAGGTGTTACTTTTTTGTTTTTAATTCTAATCAACAGATTAAGCGGATTAAAAGCAACCAAAATATAACTGACTTCGGCAGTTTTCTTGTCAGGTATATACATCCTATAGGAGCAAATGCTCTATTTATCACAATGGTTTCGCAAAGTGACTTTTACAGAGTCGTCAGAAGTCGTCAATATGAGGGAAAGGGTTAATAGGTTTCATCATTTGAAACAGCAATATTTGAAATACTTAGACCTGACTTGTTTTTTTTACAGGTAGAAATATCACATTTTTTCTGTAAGATGTGCTATGATGATCCATTGAGCTCTTCGAACTGAATAAATGTTTGATGTTCTGCTTAATTTTAGTAAATTCTGAAGGGAGGTGATCCCCCGAGAGCAAAAATTGCAACACAAAACGAGAAAATTGCAGACTCAGTTTTATTGAGTCTGTTCATGAACAGTAATTGAAAGTGCAACACTGCTCACGCCCCTAGCACTGGCTTAAGCGGTATTTAATTTTCAGAACAAGAAGTACTGAAAGTCATGATCTCGAAGGATCAGAAGGTATAACAACACTGAGAATGAAGTACGGGGCGACGTTTTACGGCCGCCACACAAGCACTTAACACCTGCTGTTGTGAAGATTATAAATTCTGAAGGGAGGTGATCCCCCGAGAGCAAAAATTGCAACACAAAACGAGAAAATTGCAGACTCGGTTTTATTGAGTCTGTTCATGAACAGTAATTGAAAGTGCAACACTGCTCACGCCCCCTAGCACCGGCTTAAGCGGTATTCAATTTTCAGAACAAGAAGTACTGAAATTCATGATCTCGAAGGATCAGAAGGTAAGTTTAAGGCAGATATTTATGTTTTAATAGATCAATATTATGGTGAATATTTAGGGATGTTTCTAAAAACCTAACCAATCATGGACTCTTTCCCTGTTCGATGTTTATTTCAAATGTTAATACCTACTGAATATTTATTAACAAATAGTTAAAATGAAATATGGAAGGTGGAACATTGTAGCCATTTTGGAAAATAAAGAAACATATCTATCAAAGTCCATAAGCAAACAGAGTAGACCTCTAGGAGCCGTCTGATCTGGGTCTACTCTGTTTGCAAATGCGTGAAAACACGTTACTATGTGGGAAAGGGTTAACCCTTTACTCCAGGAATATTAATGTAAAAAATATTCTAACGCAATCTGTCAATTTCCTGAAATCTGATTGGCTCATGTGACCAAATTTGCGGCATATAAAAAGTGTTTTATATGTCGCAAATTCAACCAATCGAAAACGGCCGAATAACACCATGTGCATGTAAATATATCAATGCGCGTTGTTTATAAGCAATGATAAATCCGTATGCACACTTTGACATATAAATCTAGATCTAGTCCAGTTTGGCCCGTTATTTCAAGTTATTTTCCATTGCTTACTTTGTCACGACTTGAACGGTCTCTTATATGCACATGTGTCATGTGGAGAATTATTGAGATACTCTAAGCGTTGGGATCCAGATTAGCCCTTATTTATTTTATCGTTCAAACATAACGTTATAACGTGACGTCATTGTTACAGACGACGTTTTCCCGTATGGCGCCAAAGACTAAGATGACGTTACTTTACCAAAATGTGTATTGAATGTATGTATTGAGCATGTTGAATAGCTACCGCACAATTATTCATGACTAATGAAATGTATTTATATAAACCAGGGTGAAAACACAGTTACTTTAAGAAATCTGAGAGAAACTGGTGCACTATTTCTTACCTCATCACTCATTTAATCATCCGCGCGCAAAGGATATTACTTGAGTTAAAATCGGCTTAACAATTTGTCGTTTTTCGTGTTAAGATTGCGTTAGAATAGGGTTAATCCTACTGTAATTTGAAATTTGCGACGGTATATGAGGTTTTTAACGGTCTTAAATTATTTTAATGACTCCGCCTTCGGCGTCGCCATTAAAATAATTTGCGACCGTTAAAAACCTCATATACCGTCGCAAATTTTGAAATTTGCGACGGTATATGAGGTTTTTAACGGTCTTAAATTATTTTAATGACTCCGCCTTCGGCGTCGCCATTAAAATAATTTGCGACCGTTAAAAACCTCATATACCGTCGCAAATTTCAAATTACAGTAGGGTTAACCCTATATTGACATCAAGAATATTAATTAAATCATCTTTTTTATAATGGCACATGGACAAGGGAACGTCTGGCCATAGTAGAACATATATATATATATAGGATTAGTAGGATTAGAGGGATTTTACTGCATTAAGCTACCACCTGCATATATATACACAGTAAAATCCCTCTAATGCGACCACTAAAAAGGGGCATAATTCACAGTGGCAAAGGCAGGTGGTAGCTTAATGCAGGACGGGGGTTATGCAGAAAGCACAGGAGCTTTCTGCATAACTTTTGCCCTGCATTAAGCAACCACCTGCTTATGAAGACAGCCATGTCTGTTCATTAAGTGGTCGCATTAGAGGGGGTTTACTGTATATATTATGTAGGATCATATCTATATTTTTCATAGACCTACTCTATAATGCTAGTCGACCTTAATTCTGACAGGTGTTTTGGGACTTTGCATAAAATGTTTTGAACAGATTTTAACAATGAAGGTACCATATTGAAGCTGAAATATTGCTCTACACAGTGATATATTTATACTTCCTTAGCTTTTCTTGCCATCTGAGATATTTGCAAAAGTGACTGTTGGATTTGGTACATGCTAAGAATCATACCTTATTTTGGCACATGGCAAACTTTTATATATTTTATAAACTACTGAAAAACAGAAGTTTATCTTATAATCTGTGATTACAATTTGATTAATAGTACTTTTAACCATTTTCCAATTAAACCATTCCCGCATAGGCTATTTTTAGACCCAAACCCTTTAAATAAGTCTACCGAATAGGAGCATTTTCTTAAGAAAAGGACAATTTTAGGATTGTGTAGTTTTGAAACCATTGTGATAAAAAGAGCATCTACCTTTATGGAGCAAATGCTCTATTTATCACAATGGTTTCAGCAAGTGACGCGTCAAAAGGCTTTTCATACAACCAGAGATATTTGCAACCATGATTGCATGATTTGGTACATTGGCAGTGAGGCGTTTCGTGATTTGTTTATGTATATTTCTGTGTTATTATAGGTCTTGTATTATTTTATATAAACATACAGAGCAGACCCTGATCAGATTGTTCCTACTGGAACCATCTGATCTGGGTCTACTCTGTGTGCAAGGGTGTAAAGAGAGTAAAGGGATAACACTAGAAAATTTGCCCATGGCAGAAACTGTAGAATCAGATATATATTACTACATAAGTAAACTGAGCTGACTCAGATCAGACAGCTCTTTCGGGCATTAAAAGGTGTATGTGTGTACAGTGCTCCCTCCCTACAACGGCCCTCTCAATAACGATTCCCTTCTTACAACAACGCATGTCACTGTTTCCGAAACAACAAGGCTCCAGAAACAACTTTTTCCATCGTATTTTCTGGATGCCTCCATCAAACCCTATGTCGTGACCACTCTTTAGAATCGTCACAAAGTGACGATTCTAAAGAGTGGTCACAGCATAGGGTTTGATTGAGGCATAACGGTTTTAGTTCTCGAAATACACCTTATCTGGGGATCTTCAAACAAGCTAATTATGTTTGATTTTCCCTCCCTATAACAACTCCCTCTGAACAAGACATATAATCTTCGTATCCCAAAGGGTGTGGGTGTAGAGAGGGGGCACTGTAGTAAATTTTAACCCTTTAACTGTTTGAATATGGATGTAAGAAGTAATGACATCATGAATATTTACTAGGTGAATGCTTATAATAGTATATCGAGGGTTTGGTGCAAAACTATTGTAACTCCTTCACAAAGTGAAGGAGTTACAATAGTTTTGCACCAAGCCCTCGATATGTATACAGGATATTTTGGTGTTGGTAGAAACTGTGGAGTCAGATCTAACTGTATATCCATAAGCAAGATGTCTGATCTGGGTCTATTCCGTTTGTAAAGGTGTGAAAGAATGTTTATATGAGAGAAAGGGTAAAGAATGGATTAGTGTCACAGATTAATACCATAGTCTTAAATAAGACACACAAACAAAGGCCCAGATGAGATGTGCAAATTAAACCTTTTTCAATAATATCTCTTATTTCTCCACCCAAACCTATGTTGAGATCACATTTTATGTGTCATCTCTTAGTCTAGAGACAGTTCCAAACATAGGGTCTGGTGGAGAAATCATGAGTTTAGTACTTTAACCCTTTATTTTATACATATGCCTTCTACGCCTTTGCAAACAGAGTAGACCAAGACTCATGGGAGACGTCTGATCAGGGTCTCTTCTGTTTGCTTATGAAATAATATAATGATTCTACAGGTACTGCATTGACCAAAACAAAATACAGTCTCCTTGTTCTATTATAACAAATTAATGTAATTAAACCATGCCGTCATAGGCTTTTTTAGACCCAACCTCTTTGAATAAATGAACTGAAAAGTAGCATTTACTAGCAAAAATGTAAATTCTCAAATTGTATACTTTGAAATCATTTTGATAATAAATAGAACACTTGCTCTTATGGAACAAATGCTCTATTTAGTACAATTGTTTCAAAAAGTGACTTCGCTAAAGGCGACAAATGACGTCAACATGCGGGAATGGGTTAATTTTCATGATATTATTATTATTTTTAAATTACATGAATATTCATGAAGTAAAGGGTTAAATATAAACATCTATATATAGCTCTATTCGTGTAAAGATGTAGTGCAGTTTAAACATGATTTAGCTAGACTGCATTCTAAGTAATTATGTCTATCCCAAATATATATGGGGCAGACATATTGTTTTTATGAGAGCTGTCTGCCCGTCTGTCTGTCTGTCTGTCTGTTTGTCAATCATACTTTCTTGTCCAGACAATAACTCCTATATACCTGATGCTATCTGGTTGAAACCTCATATATGGAAAGAGCATAATGAGAGAAAGTGTCATGCATAAGATCCATAACTCTAGCTTCGTTAATATTAGATTTATTGCTCCTGATACATTTTTCACACTTTCTTGTCCAGACAACTCCTATATGGCTCATGTCACAATGGATTGAAACTTCATACATGGAAAGAGCGTGATAAGAGGAAGTGCCATGTGTAAGGACCATAACTCTGGTAAACCAAGATCAGATGCATCGTGTTGGAATTTTTTAAATCTAGTTTTGCTTTGTTTGTTCACGGAATCTATAAATTTCTACCAGAGTGAAACATTGCATCGCCCAAAATTAACTATGAATATTCTGGCAATGGATATTTATGAATTCATTAATTATAAAGAAATATTGACAAGGGAAATGGCTAGTCATTGTATTTAAGAATATTAGTACATGCCAAAATGCCAAATCCCACTTGGTGTTCTATACATTTAACTACCACTTACATATATGGAATTCTTTACATTGGGAGTCACTGATATAGCGATACAAAATATAGATACCCTGTGAATGTATTTACAGGATTGAACAGTATATAGAGACATTGTGAATGTGTTTTCAGTATTTAAGTGTTATTTGAAATTCAGCACTTTCTATTATATGTAGAGAGAGGTAGTTGATTTTTGTAAACTTCTGGAGTAGATAAGATTGCAAGCAATTTGGATTTACATAATTATTGATAATAGCATAGGTATTTATTCTTGAGTCATACATTTTGAATTTGTGATTTAATTTAATCATAAGTAAACAGAGCAGACCCTGATCAGATGACTCTTAAAGTAGCCGTCTGATCTGGATCCAAACCTCCATCAAGATCTGAAGCTGAGTCGATTCTGAGGTTCGTTTGATTTTTTGTTTCAGAGTTATGGCCCTTTTACTTAAAAAATAATGCAAATATATGCATATAGTTTGTCCGCTGTTTTCTGGGAAAACTGTTTGACAGATATTAATGAAACTTCACACACATGTTTAATGCATCAAGACCTGAAGCTAAGTCAATTCTGAGGTTCATTTGATTTGCCGTTTTGGAGTTATGGCCCTTGCACTTAAAAGAAATAATGCAAATATATATGAGGATGGCCATAACTTTTTCATTTGAAATGATATTTACTTCAATTTTTTTTATATGGTTAAACCTTAATATGAATTTTCACATATATTGCGGGGTTTATGGTAAGTCATTTTATTCTAAAGTTATGGTCCTTGAACTTTGTGTGTTCGTTGCTTTGTTTGTCGGTCAGCTTTTAGTTTGTCTCTTGTTTTCTGGGAAACTATTAAAATGATATAAATGAAACTTTTAATGTGTAATGTTTTAAGCAACACAATCTGAAGCTGAGTTTATTTTGAGGTTCATCCAGTTTGTCTTTACAGAGTTATGGCCGTTGCACTTTTAAAAAAAATGCAAATATGAGGATATTTTTTATTTAACTTTTTTATTTAATAAGATATTCACTTCATTTTTTTTAAAAATAGTATCACCTTAATATGGAAATCAAGTTCTGAAGCACAGATTAGAAAATGTCAACACTTATAAGGCATGCTGAATCAGAGAAAGTTTGCAAGTGGGCGTATTATGTACCGTATGCGGTACTCTTGTTTCATTGTTCTCATCTGAAGATTATTGAATTGCTCATTGTGAACTACATGTATTTTGATTTTGACAGAACAGAGAAGACCCAGAATAGACGGATCTTATTTATAGACGTGTTCCGTTTACCTATGACATGATATATATATGATTCAACTGCTCTATTTATCACAATGGTTTCAATAGACAAAATTCTAAAATATTTCCTTTTCTCTAGTTAATGCTCCTGTTCGGTAGATTTATTCAAAGAGGTTGTATCTAAAAAGAGTCTATGAGGTAATGGGTTAACAAATGCAATTATGACAATGACACCAACTGTAGAATCATACCTATACCCTGATCACACGACTCCTACGGGGGGGGGGGTTAGAGGCTGTCTGCAATGCCAGTTTATTCGTTCGCAGGTGGAAACTAATGCAAAAATATCTTAAATAGCAAACACTATTTTCAACTTGCTACCATAGGCCTGGCAGTGACATTATTCATTATTTAAGACTAATTATAACACAAATTGCAGTTATAATGTTATAATTGCAGTTACGTACCATGCAATTAGTTAAGCAACATGTTACCTTCCTAAAAACATTTTTACTTGAAATAGATGTATGCTAATAGTGCTAAGGCAAATCCAAGGATCGATATTCTTGCTTTTTGTACAACTCTACATTTACAATCACAGTAAACTCATATCAGGCGAGAGAGAGAGAGAGAGACAGAGAGAGAGACAGAGAGAGACAGACAGAGACAGAGAGAGACAGAGACAGACAGACAGAGAGAGAGAGAGAGACAGACAGACAGACAGAGAGAGACAGAGTCAGAGACAGAGACAGAGACAGAGAAAGACACAGAGAGACAGAGAAAAACAGAGACAGAGAGAGGAGAGACAGAGAGAGAGAAAAGGAGAGAGACAGACAAAGATAGAGACAAAGAGAGAGAACGAGAGGGAGAAAGCGTGAGCGAGATAGACATACAGACATACAAACGGAGAGACGGAGAGACAAACAGACAGAGACAGAGAGAGACAGAGATACACACACAGACAGAGAGACAGAGAGAGACAGACATACAGACAGAGAAAGAGAGAGACAGAGAGAGAGAGACACGGAGACAGACACACAGCCACAGAGAGAGAAAGAGAGAGACAGAGAAAGTTGTCTGTTCAATGTTTTGTTCGACCCTGATTATACACATAGGTTTCAGATCACAGCTGCTTTGGCATGACAATAAGTTCCTTAGTTTGTAATGTTTACCAGAGGAATTGAACTAATCATTTTTTGCGGAGTCTTGCATTTTTTAGATAAATGGTTAATATTATCCTCTGATCAGTATCTACAGTATCTAAAGCGACCATCAATAAGAGGTTAAGTTGGTATTAACCTGGTAGGTTATTTTTAGATCCAACCTCTTTGAATAAATCTACCCAAAAGGAGCATTTACTAGAGAAAATGCACTTTCAGAATTGTTTAGCTTCGAAGCCATTGTGATAAATAGAGCACTTGCTCCTATAGAGCAAATGTTCCAATTATCACAGTGGTTTCAAAAAAAAAGAATGGGTTAAATGCTGAATAATCAAAATGTGGACCTGCCCATCATCTCTGTTGAATCTGTCCGTATGAAAGGCTAGTGGATTGTAGATGATGAACAGTGTTGACCTAGATTAGAAGTTCTACTATGGGCCATAGGGGGCTCTTCTATGGACCCTAGAGGACTCTTCTATGGACCCTAGCGGGTTCTTCTATGGGCCCTCTGATCTGGTCTTACTCTGTTTGCAGATGTCAGTAGATTCCTGCATTCAACGTGTTAAGCCTTATCTTTTTTATCGCGACCTGGGATTCTGCTTATAAAGCTTTTTAGTTGAGTCTGAGTTCGTTCTCAAGCTTTTGATTGGTCAGATTTGAGTTCTCAAGCTTTTGATTGGTCAGATTTGAGCCTTTGGCTCAAATCTGACCAATCGAAAACTAGAGAACTAAGTCAGACTCGACTTAAAGTTTTATAAGCATGGACCCTGGTCGGCATTTGCAAGGTGTTACTTTTTTGGTTTTTAGATCTAATCAGCATGTTGCCTGAGTTCGTTCTCAAGCTTTTGATTGGTCAGATTTGAGTTCTCAAGCATTTGATTGGTCATTTTTCTGACAACGCTTTACCACTTTATCATCATGAAAGTTTCGTGTTAATATCTCAGTTCGTTCTCAAGCTTTTGATTGGTCAGATTTGAGTTCTCAAGCTTTTGATTGGTCAGATTTAATATCTCATATGAATACTTAACCCTTTTCCTCATATAAACGTGTTTTCACGCATCTGCAAACAGAGTAGACCCAGATCAGACGGCTCCTAGAGGAGCCGTCTAATCAGGGTCTACTCTGTTTGCTAATAGAATTTCAAAGATCTGTGTCTTTACTTTCTAAAACGGCTATAATGTTCCACCTTCCATATTTCATTATAACCTTTTTGTCCATGAATAGTCAGTAGGTATTGAAATTTGTAATAAACACAGAACAGGGAAAGGGTTAACTAATAAGTTTTCACAATAATTATCTGAAAAGTAGAACCTGGAAACATTTTACGCTAATCAGATATGTATATCTTGACACGAATGTTGGCATGATACTGTTTTAAACTGCCACCATTTTATGTACATGTATTGCTTAACTAGTTATTTATCATGAAAATAGATATGTAGCAGTTAAATATAACAGTTTCATGTAGCCGTTTGTCTACAAAAAAATTGGAGCAGATTATAATTTGAGCTCATTAGTAACATGACGATTTATTCCAGGCTGAGGAAATCCATGTTACCTACGGGGTTCAATGAAAGAATGCTCATTTTTCTGAGTGAGAGATGTGAGTTCAAGTCCCAGCAAAACTTTTATAATGCAAATGTATTTCAGTCAAATTAACCCTTTCCCTGTTCTTTATTTATTCCAAATGTCCATGTCTACTGAATATTCATGAACAAATTAGTTACAATGAAATACAGAAGGTGGAACAGTGTATCCATCTTATACACTGAAGGAACAGATCTATATAATTCTATTAGCATACAATGCAGACCCGGATCAGACGGCTCATGTAGGAGCCGTCTGATCTGGGTTTACTCTGTTTGCAGATGCGTGGAAACACGTTTATATGAGGGAAAGAAAGGGTTAATGTATGAAACAAGTTCAAACTGGTAACAGTATGCAGCACTGGTAACAGCTTACTATGGGAAAATTAAATGTAGAAAGCGCCGACGATCTTTCTGCATGTACTTTTGTCCTGCATTAAGCTGTCACACACCTTTGACGTATTATTCACAAACAATTCTGATTCAAACATTGTAGATATTTTCACTTATCAAATAAACTGCAGTATAAAGCTTTAGAATAGTGATAAAGACCTGTTTTGAATTACCTGACTGTTGTAATTTGAATGACTTTGGGGAATTTTTGTATAGTATATCATATGCGATGTTTTATCGGTGTTCGTGTTATAATAGATGACTGGATGATATAATAACTAATCTAAGTGAACTGTTTTATTGATCATAGCAAACAATGGTGTTTTTGATTAATTTCTGCAATGTTTTTTTACTTCTCAATAGTTGTCTATTATGAAATTTGTTACTGTTTAGCCGAGTCGAGAAGTCGGCTGTTTTTTCTGACCACAAATATGTGGGGCCTGTCAGGGTGAATTCCTATGTACCCTGTCAGCTCACAAGGTACATGGACCCATGTACACGGCTAGTTAACATATTACCCCCTAGTGACGCATTTTTGCGCCTCTATAAAATTCACATTGTGAAACCATTGTGATAAATAGAGCATTTGCTCCTATAGGAGCAAATGCTCTAATTATCACAATGGTTTTAAATTACAAAATTAATTATAAACATTTCCATTTCTGTAGTTAATGCTCCTTTTCGGTAGATTAATTAAAAAGGTTGTATCTAAAAATAGCCTAGGAGAGAATGAGTTAACCAATCAGAACTGTACAAACAGTTTGTATCTAGATGAGACACCAAGTTACTTGGCGTCTCGTCAGGATCCAAACTATTTGTTACAGTGAGTTTTTGAAACAAAAATTCAGAAAACGACAAATGTAACAGACGACAAAGTTTGCAGAGGGTTACAGAGTTTAATAATAGTGGACATTTTTGTAATGACTATTGTAAACGATTTGGATCACTTTTTGTTAGGACAAACAGAGGATTGATATACTTTTAGAATATGGCTGGCGCCTTCTTTTGCAGACGAAATTTATATCAGAGCTACAGGTACTAAGATCGTCATTTTCCCACCAAATCCTATACTGTGACCTCTCTTTAGACTTGCCTCTTAGAGACGATTCTAAAGAGTGGTCACATTATAGGGTTTGGTGGAGAATACCATTATTGAGTTATTGTTGAAAATGTTTAAATTTACGCATCTTATCTGAACCTGTTATACAATGTATGGTGTTTACATATATTCGATCATATACTCACCATACATAGAATATCCTCTACATCATGATACTTGGGCGGTTTACCGACACAGTCAGGCACTACCGGTACTTCCGGTTCCAAGTCAACTTTTGGACTGGTGTCACTGGTTAGAATTTCCTCTATCATTTTGACTACAGCTTTGCCTCCGTTGAGTTTCAATATGGGACCAGTCAGAGACTCGGACAACTTTATCTCACCTGGCCGTCCTGGTAGGTTTGGCGTATTATTCCCTATATTTGCAATGTTACCCACAATACCCGACTGTCTACCAATCCACAATATCGCGCAAAATAACAAGGATATAACCAACACTCTTCGAAATCTTCTTTGTACTGGCATAAAACAACTATTAAAAGGATTTTTCATTCCCATCATTTTACACCTTGTCATTAAGATGTCCGTTATGCCCTCTCTATCTTCTATCACATAGAACGCGTTTAACGACAACAAGCAGACTGTAGGAACGACGGTTCGGTATACGACTATGGTGTTCTGTTTAGGCCACTTTTAGCATTTGTTTGTTGTAATTGACAATAAAAACATCAACCACCTAATGTAATATGTTCGTCTATGTGTCTTTGAAAAATACACTCGTGTGCAAACAAGGCTTGATTCTGATTAGACGTTAATTGTTTTATTGGAGTCTCATCGTGGTCCAGACTGTTTTCAAGCTGACACATAGTGTTGAAAAAGTAGAACGGGCTACCTCGTACAGTGACTGGATAATAGCACAGTGTACAACTATGGTATTCTATTCGCACCACTTTAAATCTTTACGTAAAGAGTTATTGTCGGGGGAATGTGTAGTCCGTTAAGTGTTTGTGTCAACTGATTGTCTTAAAATATATACAGTAAAACCTCGATTATCCGAACACTAAAATACGTATTATTATCGATCTTTAAGACAGGTGGCAGCTTAATGCATGATGAAAGTCATGCAGAAAGCTCCTCTAGGAGCTTTCTGCATGACTTTCATCATGCATTAAGCAGCCACCTGCCTAAAAAGGTCTAAATTCGTTTATAACGAAAATTAGAATAATCGAGGTTTTACTGTAGTTGAACTTTGATATCTTGAACTTCGAGATAAAAGAGGTTCGATTCATCCGAGTTCATATCTGGAAAATGTATTAAGTTCACAGCTTAATGCAGATCTAAAGAAAGGCTGAAAGTCCCTGTAGGAGCTTTCAGCATTACTTCAGACCTGTAATAAGCTGTAACACGTGTTTCTAGATACGTGTAGTGATATATCTTAGAATAAGGCTGTATTGTAAAGTTTAAAAGGGCCGAAGTTCGAGTTATCTAGTTCGAGTTATCCAAGTTCGAGTTATTCGAAATCGAGATATCGAGTTTCTGTTCTGAATCCAAAACGTTTGGAAATGCCATAACAAACTAGTACTGTTACAGTGACATTTGATTATTTGATGTACCATTTTCTTCTGTGTTTCGTTCGTCAGAGGGATTGTGATTAGTCATATTCATGGTTAGGACAGTACGATGCTTCCATATTAATTTCATATTCCATACGAATTTTGTATAAATGTACAAGTATGTATAAGCATGCTTAATCGAAGTTAATCCCTTACGTCCATGGATATTAATGGAAGAAATAATGAATCCATGAGTTATAATTGGGTAATTTTTATTATGATACACAAACACTTGAATGTTTGGTCATGACAGAGGTTGTGAAATCATATCTATACCTTAAACAGAGCGGGTACTGAATCTACTGATCAGATGATCTGGATCCGTCTGATACGGATCTACTCTGTTTACAAATGCATAGACAGGCATATCTATGAGGTTAAGGGTTATTGTATATATATTTGTATATATATTATTCTTCTTTGGTTTCTTGCTTCTGTAATATTAGTCTATGTCTCTTAAATAAATGTGTATGTCATGAGTTGTTACTGTGTTACAGACCGTTTCTAATTGATAGCATTTACAGTGCTCCCTCCCTACAACGACCCTCTCAATAACGATTCCCTCTTTACAACAACGCATGTCACTGTTTCCGAAACAACAAGCCTTCAGAAACAAATTCTTTCCATCGTATTTTCTTTATGCCTCCATCAAACCCTATGTTGTGACCACTCTTTAGAATCATCGCCAAGTGACGATTCTAAAGAGTGGTCACAACATAGGGTTTGATGGAGGCATAACGGGTTTAGTTCTCGAAATACACCTTATCTTGGGATCTGCAAACACGCTAATTATGTTTGATTTTCCCTCCCTATAACAACTCCCCCTGAACAACACATACACTCTTCGTATCCCAAAGGATGTCGTTGTAGAGAGGGAACACTGTATATCAGTATTTACATGTTATAGTTTTGTGTATTCTCTGGATATATCATCGATGTAAAACTCTTCCTGTATGGAGGTAAATAAAGAATCAATCAATCTTGGATCAAGATGAGCCGCCGAGTAACTCGGCGCATTTACACTCGGTTTGCAAACAGCTTGTATCCCGACGAGACGTCGAGTAACTCGGCGTCTCATCAGGATACAAGTTGTTTCTAAACCGTTTGGAAACATATTTTATCGGTATTTGCTATACTTTTTGTAACTAATAAACAGTCCTGTTAAATAAATGATATGTTATCATATTATTATTATTATTATTATTATAATACCACATTTATATAGCGCTCATTTTCACACAGGATATGTGCATTGAAAAGTGCTAAACATAGATACATTTTATGTACAAAACAGGGTATATTCAATACATAATTATAGAACATTTAAAATATATTTAATACTTAGTATATAGATAAGAATAACAATTAAAAAAAATATTTAGAGCATAGGTAAACCAACTCCAACCTTTCCGTAAGTTTATCTGTGTCATATTATGCTCTATTGTATCGTGTCAACGCACTCAGATCACAAAAAAACTTGAATGTAGCATTCTATGCACAGTGTCAGTATGTCCCAGAAGTAACAGACTTGGCTAAAAATTTTGGCATACAACACTACACATAAAATATTGTGTCTTACATGTTCTATTGTGATATTAATATGTTTGGTTTACTGGTATATTTGTCAACTCGTCTGTCATGTATTTTATACTCAGGGAGCCAGTAGTGCCTGAATCAGAATCGCGAATGTACTCAAACTTAAATTCTTTTAGGCTATGTGTATTTTAACCGTTTCCATGGACCCCCCCCCCCCCCAGTTTTCGTAGTGATGACCCATACCTACACATTCGCCCATATCACAGCCAGTTTTTGTCCTAAAACTATAAAACTGGTACCAAATGGAAGATAAGACAATGTGCTTTTATTTCTAACTTTAAATTACCTTATTTGCATACTCATGAATATAAATGAGAACATTAAAAATAATATAAAAAGTATAGAAATAACGTAAACCTTTCATTTTTTATCCTATAAAGATCAGAAAATAACTTCAAATGCAGTTTAACATGATGACAAAAAACCCAGGAAACAAAATATCCACTTTGAGGACCATAGCATTAATTTTAAGCACCGTTTTCACCGTTTCCATGGCAACACCCTAGTTTTCGTAATGATGGTCCGTACCTGCAAAATCGTCCATACAACAGCCAGTTTTTGTCCAAAACCTATAACACTTGTACCAAATTGGAGATAGGACATTGTGCTTTTATTTACAGTTTTTTTTTTAAATTACCTTATTTGCATACTCATGAATATTAATGAGAACATTAAAAATGGTAAAAACAATATAGAAATAACATAAATAGTGTAAACAATTCACTCTCGATCCTACAAATATCAGAAAACAATTTCAAATGCAGTTTAACCTGATGACAATTGATTTCATGATTCATCAAAATTAACCGAGATATAGCGGAGTATTACAGTTGGATGTCAAATTTCCAAAATTTGTGAAAGGATCGGTTTTTGCAATTTTTTAATTATTCTCATTAATATTCATGTGTATGCAAATAAGGTAATTCCTAAATATTGCCTTTCAACCAAAGCACAGTGTCTTAAGCTTTAATTCGGTACCAGTTGTATACAGTTAGCACAAAAACTTCCATTGATATGGAAGATTTTTGCAGGTAGGTGTCGACTAACAAAAATGTGTGAACAGAATGAAATGAATGGTTACTATGGAAACAGTTAAAAAGTTACTTAGAGTTAAATTTTTGGTCCTCAAATTTGATATTTTGTTTTCTGATGATTTTGTCATCAGGTTAAACTGCATTTGAAATTGTTTTCAGATATTTGTAGGATCGAAAGTGAATAGTTTACACTATTTATGTTATTTCTATATTGTTTTTACCATTTTTAATGTTCTCATTAATATTCATGAGTATGCAAATAAGGTAATTAAAAAAAAACTAAATAAAAGCACAATGTCCTATCTCCAATTTGGTACCAGTTTTATAGGTTTTGGACAAAAACTGGCTATGATATGGACGATTTTGCAGGTACGGACCATCATTACGAAAACTAGGGTGTTGCCATGGAAACGATGAAAATGGTGCTTAAAATTAATGCTGTGGTCCTCAAATTGGATATTTTGTTTCCTGGGGGTTTCGTCATCATGTTAAACTGCATTTGAAATTATTTTCTGATATTTGTAGGATAAAAAAATGAAAGGTTTACGTTATTTCTATACTTTTTTTTACTATTTTAATGTTCTCATTGATATTCATGAGTATACAAAAAAGGTAATTTAAAAAAAAACAAGTTAAAAATAAAAGCACAATGTCTTATCTTCCATTTGGTACCACTTTTATAGTTTTAGGACAAAAACTGGCTGTGATATGGGCGAATTTGTAGGTATGGGTCATCATTACGGAAACTGGGGGGTTGCCATGGAAACGGTTAAAATACACATAGCCTAAAAGAATTTAAGTTTGAGTACATTCGCGATTCTGATTCAGGACACTTTTCTGAACATTTTGGTACCCATGAAAAAAGTCTAGGTGGGGTGCACGGTAGGCACTACTGGCTCCCTGAGTATTTGTTTGTCAGTCGGTTTAAAAACTCTGCAGAGCTTGTGTTATTACTGTTATTGTAAACAACCAACTTTAAATAAATAATATGACCTATTGCACTGCCTCTACCGAGAATCGACCATCGACATTTTACATGCAATGAAGTTAAACATAACTAATGAAATTTAAAGAAAGTAGATGTATGTCAATCCATGTAATTCACGTAATTCAAAACAAATGTTGCGAATCTCGTACATTATGCACTGTCTACATATGATTAAGATGTGTGACAAATTAAATCTGAAAATTGTTAGTGAAGAAAGCCACAACCACGACAAAACCTTAGCAATATTATAATAATGATAGTGTCCATTATCGTTCATCTGAGACAATAGGTCACGAATTACATAGTGTTACGTAAGAACATACATTTATGTATGTCAATTTATTGTCAAAATATAGCCAAATAATAAAAGTGTCGCAGTAGTTGACAAATGCCCCCAAAGCAAAGCACTGGCAATGAAAGGTGATTTGTAAGCAGGTCTGTATATGCACTGCAAAATGAAAGTAAAGATTGCATAGTATGAGCAGAATTTGAACTCAAACTACCACAAAAGACAAGCTTTTTTGTAATTGAGGTCAAATGTCAAGGTCATGGCCACATGACCTACAAAAAGTATGCGACATTTCGCCACCCGGAGATGAACTCACACACCATTTTTAGTAATGATCCTAGCTGACTTGGTGTAGGGATATGCTGTTAACAAGCTTTTTTGTAAATGAAGCCCAAGGTCAAGGTCACACTGACCTATGAATAGTATGTGACACCCCGCCATCCCAAGAAGTACTCACACACCATATTTGGTGATCCTAGCTGAAGTAGTGTATGAGATATGCTCCGGGCGGGCGTGTTTGTAAATGAGGTCATAGTCACATTGACGTAAAACTAGTATGCAACACTCTATCATCCTAAGATGAACTCACATGCCATATCAGTGATCCTAGCTGATTCGGTATATGAGGTTTGCTCCGCACAAGTTTATTTTGTAAATGAAGACCAAGGTCAAGGTCACATTGACCTATAAATAAAATGTGACGCTTAGCCATATGCCTCATTTTGTTTATTTTTAGGAAACAAAATGAATACTTGGCAAATGTTCACCAATTATTCTTACAAAAACTACTGGTACATAAAAATCTGTTCAATGGTTTAATGCTCCCTTTAGCCATAGAAGGGATTTAGCCCAATCTATGGTGGCCATTTTTAGCTTGTCTGCTTTTCGAAGAAAAAAAGAGCTATGTCGTAACTCCACCATCTGCATTTTCATTGTCACTGTTCGAAAACTTTAACATTGGAACCCCCAAGTGGTGCTCTTGTACTTTATGGGTTACAACTTTGTAAATGGTCACCTACGGAACATTCCTGCCATTTTCTTATTTTAAATCTGATCAATGATGTCAGAGAAAATATTTATTTGTTTATTAAATTTTCACTACAGCAATTAAAGTTAAATCAGCCCAGCCTCTGGTGGAGTGAACCTTGAGTCATAATTCTTATACATGGTACACTGTCTACTAGTGACTAAGCCATTTATAAAATTAAATTTTTGTTTGACCCAGTGAATGAAGAAAATTAAATCAAGGATAAATTTCAAAATGTGTGATGCGAGAGTTAAGGCCCTTGTACCTGGTACACTGTCTACTCAAGATATGGGACACGTTATAGGCAGATTTGTTGATACAAAATAATGGATTTGCTGTTACAAAATCAAATGGACAAACAGACAGACATAATTATGTATGTGCCTACACAACTGCCACTTTGGCAACTGTTGAGCTGACAACAAGCAGGCTAGACGAAAATCAGGTCAATCACTGTAAAAGTAAATTAACAATAAGTAACAAAAACTCATACTTATGTTTGTGTGTGCAATTTTGAAATGAGAAGACGAGTTGTTATTGGTTGATAATGAAATGTAGATAATGCATACAAAATAAACTCAATTAGCTATCCCCTGTCCATGAATTAAGATCCAGTTTAAATTATTATATCTATTTTAAGATACACATGGACAAGAAAGTGAGAAATATGACAGGAATTAGAACAAAAGTGTTCAAAGGAACATGTGTCACCTGTCAGCAGAAATGTGACAAAATAAAAGATGCCATGCAAAAAATAAACTCTGTCACCCTGCCATTTAAGCAATGGACACAAAAAGTGGACATTGTACTGTAAATGTATCATGAAAATTGTTTGGGACATTATTATTTCTGTTTAACCCTTTCGCTCATACATGTACAAACAACTTTTATGTAACTGCAAACACAATAGACCCTGATCAGAAGGCTCCTATAGGTTCTGTTTGCTAATAGAATTTGATAGAACTGTTTCTGTAGTTTTTAAATGGCTATAATGTTCCATCTTCCATATTTCATTAATCTACTTTGTCCCTGAATATTCAGTAGGTATTCAAATTTGAAATAAACATAGAACAGGGAAAGGGTTAAAGGTTGTCTATAGCATATAACTGACTCCAAAAAGCCTTTCCAATAGACAGTGCTAGGATTTGAAACTAGACTTCCCTCTATGGCTAAGCCAAGAAGGTGTTCTTCCATTAAACTACACTGATAGCATTTATGGAAAATGGCAATTTGGAGCAGAAGCTAACTTAGACCTTGATATTCATACCTATTTTTCAGTATGTTTAAAGAGATCTGAGGTTTTTAGACAGGAATTTATGAGCATAAATTCTGATGGGTGGTGATCCCCCGAAGTAAAAATTGCAACACAAAAAGAGAAAATTGCAGACTCGGTTTTATTGAGTCTGTTCATGAGCAGTAATTGAATGTGCAACACTGCTCACGCCCCCTAGCACCGGCTTAAGCGGTATTCAATTTTCAGAACAAGAAGTACTGAAATTCATGATCTCGAAGGATCAGAAGGTATAACAACACTGAGAATGAAGTACGGGGCGACGTTTTACGGCCGCCACACAAGCACTTAACAACTGCTGTTGTGAAGATTATAAATTCTGAAGGGTGGTGATCCCCCGATGTCATGTCTGATAGATTCTCTACCACATCCCACTCCCCCAAAACGTTTGACTATATCAGAACAGCAAAATTTAGATTTATTGTTGAAGTACATCCTCTATGCTTCTCGATTAACTTGTTACTTTAAATATACATAGATTGCATAGTTGTAAATTTGTGTTTTAAATTTGCAAAAAATAAACAACATGAAATCTGATTCTCCAAACCTTTAGTATTTGAAACATACAATCATGCATAACCTACTAAATAGCCACATTATAAGTGCTGGTATACTCAATGTGACATCACACATCAGGATGGATAATGCAGCTGTTCAATGCTTACTGGCAAAAGGTTTGTTCTTTTAACCCTTTACCTCATAAATATTTAAACAGGAAATAAAGCACTGTATGAACATTAATTAGCTGAATTCTCATAACGGTACAACTACATCATGTAATGTATTATAAACTGAGGAGTTTTTGGCCATGGCAGAAATTGTAGTATACTCTGTTTGCAAAGGCATACTGAGTTCAGAGTAAGGTGTTAACATGTAGTTCTACCTGACATATCCTAACTGTAACATAATCTGTGCTGAATGGAAAGCAGTATACATATTCCTTGCAAGGCGGCCCACTATTCATACCAAATGCCATTCAAATTCAACTGCAGTCTCTGGAGTAGAAGATTTATAGTTATAATCTTATATTTTCTTATATAATATAGTTATAATATTATATATTCATAAGGAAATCTAGCCCTGCCCCTGACAGGCATGTTTGTTGAGATATGAACATACATGTAGCTTTTACATGTTGCCAGCGTGTGATTGTCTTAGGCTGTTAACAAAAATGCTGACAGCTTGTAATTATCTCAGGATGTTAAAAAAACTATGTGAAACGTGTAACTCTTAACCCTTTCCCTGTTCTGTGTTTATTCCAAATTTCAATACCTACTGAATTTTCATGAGCAAAATAGTTATATAAAGAAATATGGAAGATGGGACATTGTAGACATTTTAGAAAGCAAATAATCAGAGCTATCAAATTCTACTAGCAAACAGAGCAGACCCCGATCCTCTAGGAGCTGTCTGATCTGGGTCTACTCTGTTTGCAAATGCGTGAAAACACGTTTATATGGGTGAAAGGGTTAATTAATGTAAAGAGTATTATGTTGACAGCTTGTAATTATCTCAGGTTATTAACAAACCATGTCACACGTGTAACTCTTAATTAATGTAAAGAGTATATATACTGGAGTTACACTTATACTGACTCTTAGTAGACAGTAGACTCTTAGTAAAACTTTCCCTGTTCTTAAACCTTTCCCTGATATGAACGTGTTTTCACGCATTTGCAGAGTAGACCCAGATCAGACAACTCTGAAACTCTACAAAATGGGACTTTTCTGAGATTTAAAGTATTGGAAAATTGCATTTCGTAAGTATTATTTTTGTAGGGGGCCATACAACCAGGGTATTGGGGGGGGGGGGGGGGGGGGGGGGCACGGGTGCCTGTATGAGCTGTATGATTTGGGTATACTCTGCAAAAGTGTACTTGAGTAAATGTTAACGAAGTCCAACCAGACACATCCTAACATGGTTATAGCTGAGCATCTATTCTCATCAATGAACTCTAAGACATCATTCTGTTTTTGTGATGGTTGCCGTCTGCCGGGATATCGTTAAACCCGAAAGTAGCTCGATAGAGTCGTACGCAAAAGTGGACTAGCTGAGCATCATGAAAGTGGGTTTCTTGCTGTCTATTTTCACTTTTGTTCTAGTTTTCCACTAATGAGAAACTATGTTACATTGTAATTTGCATATGACCTACGAGTATTTAGTAGTAAACTGTATTTTCATTAGTGAATATCTTGACTGGCATACAACCTTTTTATATGCCTCTACACATTGCCAAACTATGTAAAATTCTGATATACAGTCTGCTAACGTGTCGAATTTCTTGGGGGTAATTCTTACGATATTGTAGTTATTTCAAGGCCGAGTCTATTTCCACGTATTTTACGTGGAAATAGCGATCCGCTAATTCCACGTATGCACAAAATAATCACCTTTTCGTGAAAATCACCCCCACGTCAAGAAAGTTTCCGGCCTATATTTACCAAAAGTCTGATTAGGAAAAACAATTAATATATTTGGGTTTTTTTATTCATTTTAATGTAATAAATAATTAAATTGTAGTATGTAATTGTATCAAACGAGCTTAATTTGATCATAATTTTAGCACGGAAATATAATTATAACTTGCTTAGTGCCCCGTATGACCTTTTATTACTGTTGTTTTTACAGTTTTGCTTCAGATATTTTTCAAATAGATGTGTAACAATAAGCTTAATATATAAAATATGTTACAATGGAAAAAGTATTGTTATGCCTTAATAAAATACGTTAGAAACCGGGTCACGCTTAGTTAGACTGAACTCAAATTACGTGGTAGGAAAGGAACGATAACCTAGCCTAATAAGATAGACTTTCTCATCGGTGATTTCCCTTTGCTTAGTACCACGTAATTTCGGTTACACCAGAATTTGTTTAGTTTAGCTTCAGATTTATATATAAATTGTCTTAAGAATTAATAAAAAAAATTGTATTCGAACACTTGATATATGAAAAAGCTTTTGCAGTGAAAAATGTAATATTATGTTTTAAAATACGGGAGAACTAAAATTACGTGGTAGGAAAGGAACGATAACCTAGCTTAATAAGTTAGACTTTGTCAGCGGTGATTTCCCTTTGCTTAGTACCACGTGATTTTTGTTAGACCAGACTTTGTTTAGTTTAGCTTCAGATTAATAATTAAATTGTCTTCATATTTAATATAAAAATGTATTCGAACACTTGATATATGAAAAAGCTTTTGCAGTGAAAAAATGTATTGTTATGTCTTAAAATACGGGAGAACTCAAATTACGTGGTAGGAAAGGAACGATAACCTAGCCTGATAAGATAGACTTTGTCAGCGGTGATTTCCCTTTGCTTAGTACCACGTAATTTTGGTTAGACCAGACTTTGTTTAGTTTAGCTTCTGATTTATTTATAAATTGTCTTTAAAAACATTGTATTCCAACACTTGAGATATTAAAAAGCTTTTGCAGTGAAAAAGTGTATTGTTATGTCTTAAAATACGGGAGAACTCAAATTACGTGGCAGGAAAGGAACGATAACCTATCCTAATAAGATAGACCTTGTCGGCGGGTTATGTCCCTTTGCTTAAGAAAGAACATACCTGATGTATAATATCATAATTCAGGTAATTACTGTTGATACTGTCATACAAGTTGATTTCGTTTGCCTTACAGCCAATGTTAGACACTTAACCAGTGACCGGCAAATTTGTCACCCTGAAACAAGACCTGGATGAAAGCTTCATCAACCTTTTTAAATGTTGACAGGTTTTGTGCAAAAGCGGTCGACTGAAATCCCTGAGCAGCAGACTTGTTTTTAATTACTTCTTGACAAAAATCAATGATTCCATCATGTAGCATATCACCATTCAGAATAGATTGCTTATCTGCCTCAGTGAGTTTATGTGTTTTATATTCTGCCCATGTGTTGCTAATTTGGTCATATGCAGACTGTGTAGTGTCAGACAAATCTATTGTTTCTGTTGTATCTATGTTAAGATCTGTAAATTCTACCATATCTGTGTTAGGATCTGGAATTTGTAATTCTAAGATAGGATCTGGCATTTCTATGTTTTCTTTGATAGAATATTCTTTGCCTCGTGAGAAACAGATTATTCGATGAAATTAGATTTCTCTGAAGTTTATATAGGTAAATCATGTTTCCTTCAGCTTGGTCAAATTTTGCTCCACATTAGGTTGGCTTGCTGTTAGACGTTTACAGGTGTGAATGAGTAACACCAATTAATGCATTTGTCGGCTTACCAACGCTGTTAGCGCGTGTTGTTTGGTGTTTGCATTGCAAACAATTCTTAATTACCGACTGTGAAATGTGTGTATCAAAGCTGACAGAAACTCGGATTGTATACTGAGTTTTCAATCAAGTTAAAATTTTGTGGTCATTTTTTTTTTATTATTTCACGGAAGTTTGTGGGAAGAGCTCGGTAATACTACATGAGGGATATTTCGTGTTTTCAAAACACCATGTTTTATGATAATTAGCTGCTTCGGCATCGCAAATTGAATTCAATGCAATAATAAATTAACATAATCACAACACATGTAAGGCATCATGTTGCAGAGACATGTTCTATAAACTTCCTAGAGTTCAGTCAAAACGCCATATAATACAGAAAATCCTTATTTACGCAGATATTTAGCATGGGACTGAAGACAGTCGACTGTCGAAAGTTCTGTTCTTAAAATAGATTTTAAGACCTGGAAATTCCCATAAAATCAAAGTACTGATGTACTGATATTTATCACCTCATGGTAATGGTTGCTGAGCAATATTACCAGTTTGTCGAAACCACTATTAAACTTTCAAACTTTTACTATCATTTTGCTATCAATTAATACAACATTTGATAATAAAGTCCACTTTGACGAACAGGTAGTTTGCCGAAACCACCATAATTCACAGGCAGTGCTATAGGAAATAAAGAAGAAGAGTTGTTTAGTATATTAGAGTAGTGGTATTAATAGTATTAATTACTATCCCCGACCACAGCACCGAGGCTCTGGTTGTTGGCTCTCTTTGATATAAAGCTACTTACTGAAGGCTATTGCTACTGCTCTATCACATGGGGCTTGGGCTCATAGACGTAGGTTGAAGTTGCTAACTTTATATTGTTTTAAAAATACATGTAGATTCAGTTAATGATGTCTTTAATGATGATGCACACAAGTCGATTAAAGCGTTGATCTAGGCTAAATAAATACCATTCTTTAAGGAATTACAGACTCTGCACAAACAAAAACTTTATGCTTTAAGGTGTATTCAATTTCTTATCTTCATATCAATACAAATATAAGCGCTTTCATGTACATTTTATAATAGGTAAACTAAAGATCTAACTTGAGATAGTTTTAAAACATTACTTTGACATCGTACATTTTAAAAGTGATTTCCTATAAAAGCAACTTGAAATATTTCAATAACTGCTTCTTCTACTCCAAGTCATTTTCATTGCATGCTTCTCTGCTAGTATAATAACAAACAACCATTCATAGATCTAGTTCTGTACTAGTAAAATCTCCAAACATTGAAATAAATATTGCAGAGATTGTTTTGTACATTGTGTCAATATTTGAATGCCGCTGAATATCTTTTTTAAAAGATATTTCTTGTTATCTTTCACTTCACTAACAGTTCTGACGTGCACATTTTCCTGGCTGTAACACTCGTTAGAGGGGTTGCCAGTATACAGAGATAGATTGAAATCTAGTTGTGCGTAAAATAAGTAATATGTTCCTCGCAGCCGCTTCGCGGCTTGCTCGTCATAAAAAGAAATGTTTATTATAAAGTAACATAGTCCTACCTGTCGGGTGCCACTGCCAACATACTGGAACCATAGGCACTCGATGACAGGAACGAATTAAATCGATGAAATCGATATAAATGAATAAAAAACACTTTGCTTTGTCCAAATCTTACGATAGATTGTCCAAAAACTCAGTTTTATACAAGCCTGAATTCCCGTGTCATGGTGTATATAAAAAGTCTTATGCCTATGACTTGAAACCTCAATCATTGTAAGTTTTCGGCGGCATGAAGTCCGAATCATGTTAAAATACACTTCATTTCTCGCAAGCCGCTTCGCGGCTTGCTCGTCATTTCATTATGAAAGTTCACCTTTTTACACTACAACTTATCTGTTGCACCCTCTCAAGTGTATCTATAGGCATTATCTGTAATGTTTGTTTGATGAAGTCATGTTTTATTTACAGTATTTCGTCGAACCGAGTCAATTTCGAGATGGCGGCAACTGTCAGAAGAAAATTGAAGAATGTCCGAAATGTAGCGATAAGAATTTTCTAAAAATATGACTGTACCACGATTTATTACCCGATTTACGGCGTCGCCGAATCATCTGAATTTCTCAGAAAATTACATGTCAAATTCGGATTTTCGGCGCTGGTCAATGCTTTCCAATGAAAACTCCCGAAATAGCCTAATTCACTTTTGACACGCAATTTTTTTGCCTTCGGCGCCCGGTCGATTCCCTATTACTTGACTTGGCTTGATGAAGATTATGCAAAATGTATACTGTGCTGCTAGCAATGAGTATATTCTTATTTAAACGATTTTAATTTTTATGTAGTTAAAAATATTAAATTTCGCAACAATTGAAACCATACAGTTTTGGTCTGAATGAACATATGAAAGAAATGCTAATTAACCTTGGAACATTTTCTGTCATGTAATTTATATGATTTGGCACTTAATACTGTTTTGTGACTTCCTTCTGATAATACGGGTTGCTCCATAGATCAAGGTGACTGTTACATTGTAAGTTATGTACATGTTTGTAGCTGGTGTTGCCTGTAACATGTATGACTGAAGCATTTTCTAAAATAAAAAACCCTTCAAACTTCAAACGTTTGTACGAGTCAGAAATAAGGTGAAACTGTAACTGATCGGATTTTAACCAGACCTTGTTTCTATAGCAACCTAAGGGTTAAATGTTTTCGTTTGTTTTCAGTTCATTATCTAGGACTATACGCGTTTAACAGTTGCACATTAAACACGCTTTTCTACGCCTTTACAGAGAAATCCCAGAAGTCCCTTTACAGAGAAGTCCCAGATCAGACGGCCCCTATTAGAACCGTCTGATCAGGGCCTGCTCTGTTTGCTTACGAAATAATAAAGATTTGATTCTACAGTTTCTGATATGGCCAAAATTGTCTGTGTCAATTTGATATTATAACAATTAATCTAATCAATATTCATGATGCTATTATTTATGTTAATATCAATAGAGTAGAGTGTCAAGAGCGGGATTAACTCTTTATCGTTAACAAATATTGTCGTCTGCAATTATCTCCCATTTCTCCCCAAAGAACATTACCACAATAACAAACAGTTATGATCGGTATCTCATCTGGATCTCAATTGTTTGCACTGGTAATTACAGCGACGGTGTTACCATAAAGATGTATCCTGCCCAAATTTCCTCAAATTTTGCGTTTCAAGCTGACTTCAGAATCGGAATCCAGACGTATTGAAGTATACTCTAAATCCGTTTTACCAGCTTCAATAAAATTATGGAATAATCTTGATTTACCGACACGCAACGTTAATACACTCAATGGTTTTAAAGACGAACTTAATTTTTTTTTTAAAGCCCAGCCAGTTCCTTCTTATTATTCAAAAGGGGAACGATTCTATAACGTAGTTCATACTCGAATGAGGAACCGGTTTAGTAACTTAAATGATGATCTATTTTATAATCACCTTCGAGATCTACCCGACTGTTCATGTAACCATGGAATCGAAGATGCAGAACAATTTTTCTTTAAATGTAGTCTTTACCGTAATGCACGACATGTATTATTTACTAATACTCGTACTTTCCATCCTATAAGTACATATAAATTATTACATGGAATTGATTCATTATCTGAAAATGAGAACACATCTTTATTTTTAGAGGTGCATGCATATATAAAAAGCACTCGCCGTTTTCAACTCACGGTCCAATAAATTAAATCAATTTGCATCATGATTATTTAACTAACTTAACATGGGGGGGGGGGGGGGTCCGATTTGGGCGCGGGGCTTGGGGGAGCGGTTGGAGTGGGGTCCAGGTATGTAGTCAGTTTGGGTTGAGCATAACTGATGTCTTCTTTTTACTAGTGCCTTTTTTTCTTTTTTTTATTTCTGTCGGCGACAGGAATACACCGGTTGGTTTAATCTGATAATACCATGATATCTAGGGACGGGCCGATTTCTAATGTTGGTAAAACTTGTGGTCCAACCCTTTTGTATTGTCATCTGTATTACATACATAAAGTATTGTCTACATGATTTAACTGTATATTGTGTTCATGAATGTATGTATATTGTTGACAATTTACAATAAAATATGATTAAACAAAATCGGAATCCATGTACCTTAACATTTATTTAACACTCAACAGTACGGTTAGTAAATGGTTGTTTGTGTCAAAAAATAATAGAAACAATTAGTGCTACGGAAATCAACGGAACAGCGTTCGCCATTGACCGGAATCTGTCGTAAGATTCAAATTACATACCGGAAATAATCATTCGATGTATATGTGGTCAATAACCAGTTTTCAGCCATTGTACATGTGATAGCAACCTAATTAATATTCAAAGCGTTGTTCCGAAATAGAATCAGAGTCATTCAGAACTTGGCCGAAGATTTCCGCTGATTTCCGTACACATCACCGTTTCTAAAAAGGCGGCTCCTTTTAAATAATTTAGCAGTATTCGGATAGCGTTAATATTTAGCTGAACAAATATATCCTGTCGAAAAATGGGTTGTAAGCATTATTTTATTTGTATGTATACGTGTACAGATTCTGGTGTTAATTGATTAATGCGAACATGCGCATAATACATCTTTAACACATTCTCTCCTTGGCTTCATATTTAGACCCAACCTCTTTGAATAATTCTACTGAAAATGAGCATTTACTAGAGTAAAGGAACATTTTAGAATTGTGTAGTTTTGAAACCATTGTGATAAATGCTCTATTTATCACAATGGTTTCTAAATGTGACTTTTAAAGAGGCGCCAAAGTGCGTCACTAGCAGGGAATGGGTTAAGGTAAATTGCACAAAATGAAACAAAAATCCCGAGATTTCATACGATATTTTAACATGCATAAAGTTACAAATTCCGAGTTGTAACAGTTACTGTAAATCATTTTCAAATCAAACATCTATCGTCCAACAATGTTAGATGAAAAGGACAATGTCTCACGTTTTGAGTCTTCAAAATTACTAGAATCATCGACTAATAAAATATATATGCGAATCTGAACGCGAAAAATGTCTACAGGCGCAGCCCTGAGCTGTCCGTTTCTGACTGTTCATCGGAAAGCTACTAATAGATATTGCTGCTATGACAGAATCAATAATTACGTGTGCAAAACGTTGAACATTTTATTCCAGTTATATGCCTTTCTATGCCTCTGCAAACAGAGTAGTCCCAGATAAGACGGCTCCTATAGGAGCCGTCTATTCTGGATCTACTCTGTTTGCTTATGATATAATATAGATATTTATAATATAGACATTTATTCATTTATGCCTCTTCTTAGTAGAACAAAGTAACATTACAATTCAAGTATATCAGTTTTACATATATGTACAAAGTCATTAATAATTGAATTATAAGAGACTATCACAGCTATTTATTGCACATTGTTTGGCAGAGCCTTAGATCGGGGCAGCCCCACCGCCGGTCAGGCCAAGCCCAGGGGTTCGAACTCAGGAAGGAGGCTGATGAATGTCAATCAATGATTTATTTCAGTGTAGATCTAACACAGTTAAGACAAAGTCATGAAGATCAAACGATAAAACAATAATAAGAAAAAGCATTGGCAATACGTTCTTGTACAAACAAAATAATTGTACACAGATATAAGTAACAATTGAAAACAAACATGTATACTCGGTGCAAGCAAAGCAAAATACACCGAACTGTTACAGTACAAATCATTACTTTTATACAAAAGTTATCTTATCCTAACATTAGTATATGGAGAGCTAAATGTACACGTATCAAACATACAAAAATAGTTGAAAACGATATGAAAATGCGTATTTACCTATATGAATATTCAATTTATCCTAATATGGCTGCCATTTCAATTCACCGGCTAAAGATGACCCGTAGTCACGTGATGCATTATCACATTCATTATGTGCAGCAGGTAAAATGCACGCAGCACCCTTTAATACCACACACCTAACTCTCAAAGACTAAGCTTTCAGCGTTTTTTAAAATATGATAAAGGCAGTCTAATAAAATATGATGACAAAAACTCGGCCGAAAGGCCACACTATGAAACATTTTAAAGGATCAAATATTACCTCAAGTCAGACCTGAAGTAAACTGATCAAAGAATGTCGTCTACAGAATTAAAAGAAGCAACTTAAACAGCCTAACATCATGACAGCATTATATAGAATCAAGGTAGTATCTTAATAGTACAATAAAGTACCCATTACGTACGCCATAAGCTAATTTTAGACTCAAACTCTTTGAATAAGTTTACTGAAAAGGAACATTGTATAGAATTGTATAGTGTTGACACCGTTGTGATTAATAGAGCATTTGTTCCTATCAAGCATATGTTCAATTAATCACAATGGTTTCAGAAAGTGACTTTTATAGAGGCATCTATTCAGGACCTGCTTTGTTTACTTATGGCATAATATCAATTTGATTCTACAGCTTCAATCCTGACCCGAATTTCCGGTGTTCAGATGCGCCTTGGCAAACAGGGTAGACCCAGATCAGACGGCTCCTGTAGGAGCCGTCTGATCAGGGTCTGGTCTGTTTGCTTATGAAATAATATAGATAATATTATATTGTTTCTGACTGAGCCAAACTTTCACGTGTCCATATTCCATTATAAACACTAATCCAAATGATATTCATGTTGTCTTAAACCATTTGCTCCCACGGCAAACAGTGCATTATGCGGCGTCTGATCAGAGTCTATACTGTTTGCTGATAGGAATTTCAATATAAAACAAAACGAAATTGAAAATTTAGGCCAGGCACTCCTTTGATAAACAATGAACTAATCCAATATATAAACATGGGAGAATCCACTGGGAGCAAATGGGCTAATTATGTACAAAAATACTCATGGAATAAAGACTTAACGCGTTTCCATGAATATTTGACTCTTTGAATGTGGGTGGCTAGTGCACATTGAAAATCTCCCAGCAGGATCTGTAAAAGTACAAAAATTAGTCATGCAGGAAACACCACATACAGAACAAACACTCGCCCAAACAGCAACACAAGGAAACAGCAAATGTACATAACTAGAAAAACAACAAGAGACGCACAAAGACAAAACAAACATACAATAGGAGGAAGATGGAAGTACCGCCTTGGAACGGTCAGTGACAAAAGTCACTGGGGGGTTAAACCGGTTTATGGGCGCCCAACCTCACTCTTATTCCATCCCCACCCTAAAAGACAAACAGTGTAAATAAACGTATCCCCTCTCCGACTAATATACAACAACCGCGACGGCAAATACAGTGGTAAAGTGCATGTATAACGAAACAACATTTAATTGAACATACTGTATCCACCGATCGCTAGTGTACTCAATGATTGAGCTGCAAACAGAGTAACTGTAGAAAAGTAATAAAGGGTACGACAAAAATGAAATAGTACAGATATCCGACGTTCTCCTTCCATTTCTGGATTTAAGGATTTTATCACTCACATTCCTGTATCAAATTAAACGTTTCAGGTGTTAAGTGCTTAAGTGTGGCGGCCGTAAATAGTCCCCCGTACTTCATCCTCAGTGTTGTTATATTTTCTGGTCCTTCGGGATCATTATTGCTGAAACATGAATACCGCTTAAACCGGTGCTGGGGCGTGAGTAGTGTTGCATGTTTACTGCTCATGCTCAATAAAATCGTGTCTGCAATGTTCTTTCTTCGCATTGCCGATTTTGCTTTCGATTGATCCCCTACTGTCAGAACTTGTTTCAAACTGAATTGATGCATTTTATATTGATGGACCCTGCTGAGCAAGTTTGGGTTGGTTCACAGTAATTTGCCTATGTTATCGGTAACCCTTTACTCAATGAATATTCATGTAAAAAATAATGAAACTACCTTTTTACTTAAAAGCACACTAGTGTTGTTTGTGCAGTGTGGCGGCCGTGAAACGTCTCCCCGTACATGCAACCAATATTGTTTTCTTTCACTTGTTGGGATTGTTATACATTCAATGTGATTCCTTATACTTTAACACCGTACTTTCTATCGATGTTTTTTTAAAAGATATTTCTTGTTTTTTTGTGGTGGTTTCGTCTTGTGTGTGGTTTTGCCTGCTTAACTTATAATCAGCTTGTAAATAGTGCAGACCCTGATGAGACAGCTCCTGCAGGAGCTGTCTCATCTGGGTGTTCACTATTTACATGTAGGTATATTGACGTGAATAGCAGGCGAAGGGTTAAAATAGAAAGTACAAATATGAGTCATGCAGTCTGTCAAAATTATCTACAAAATCAGAATCTGTAGCAATTTGGACCCTGATCAGACACCGAAACGTTACAGCATACTCATGGATATAGCCTAATCTCATATTTCTTATTTCACTGAATGCTTGATTGACTTAAGTAGTCCGTCAATAATTACTGAGGTTTAAACTTTTTGCGTTATTCTCGAAATTATGTACTTTTAGAAGACGGTCGATATTTTTAAGTAACACACAAATCAGAGAACATTTTCAGACATCGGGATATAGATTCTGATGATACAGTTCAACTTCGATACCTCGAACTCGGGTAACTCGAACATCGGGATAACTCGAAGTAAAAGTTGGGTCCTTCCAAAATGTTACAATACAGAATTGCTCTAAAATGTATCACTACGCATATCTAGAAAAACATTTCACAGCTTAATGCAGGTCTACAGTAATACTGAAAGCTCCTGCAGGTTCTTTCAGCATTACTATAGACCTGTATTAAAGGGGATGTCCCTACGTTTGACGCGTTTCATAAACACTTAAACTATACAAAGCTCATTTGTTTATATGCTGAAAAGTAGTATATCGCAAAAAGTCCCATCCAATTACCGTTTATAATGACAAAACATCCATATGTTTGATATCGCCGATCCCGGTTTTACTCCCCAATGTTTCAGTTTTATTCGGGTTGGGTTTTAGTTTCGTAACTGTTCGCCCTCTTCGCGATTCTCCGACCACTTCCGAGAAAGCTATTACGTAAACAATGGAGGGATCGGGTGATCATCGGCAAACCGCGGAAGAATTTAACGGAAAAGGCCGATAATATTGTGTTGTAGAACAAAAATTATCAATATTGATGACATAGGTTTATTTGTATCACAGGAGCATTTTTCGATATAAATTCAAATTGGGAACCTTCATGATAATGATAGAGCATAACAAATACCGACGTTTATGATATTATTGAAAATATGCGATCATTGTAGGGACTTCCTCTTTAAGCTGTGAACTTGAGAAATTGTCCAGATTACAAATCTAATTTGTATAGTCTCTTGAATATAATTTGTATAGTCTCTTGAAGTTCGAGATATCGAAGTTCAACTGTATATCAAAAATACAGTAAAACTTCGATTATTCGAATTTTCGGTATAGAAGAATTTAGACCCTTTTAGTCAGGTGGCTGCTTAATGCATGGTGAAAGTCATGCAGAAAGCCCCTAGAGGAGCTTTCTGCATGACTTTCACCATGCATTAAGCTGCCACCTGTCTTAAAGATCGATAATAATACATATTTTAGTGTTCGAATAATCGAAGTTTTACTGTAATTACATTGTACTAAAACCTTTCAAATTATGCGAAAAGGGATACAGGTTTGCACTTAGACATTTTAAAACAAACGCCCACATAATTCCGTGTACATTAGACTCGCTTATTAACCCTTTACGCCTTTTAACTACAGTAAAACCTCTCTATAACGACCACTAAATTACATCAATCATTTTGTGTTAAAGGCAGATGGCTGCTTAAAGCAATGTAAAAGTAAAACAGAACGATCCTATGGGAGCGTTATGTTTTACTTTCACCTTGCTTTAAGCAGCCACCTGCTCTGAATACCAACTAATTAACACAATTTAGTGGTCGTTAAAGAGAGATTTTACTGTATTTTGCAAACAGGGTGGATCTAGACCAGGCAGAACTGTAAGAACAGTCTGATGCGGGTCTGCTCTGGTTACTAATGGCATATTATATGTCTGATTCTAGTTTCTCCCATGACCAAAGTATTCTGTGTTCACCTGTCATTTTAACAAAAATAATCTAATTAATATTCATGATGTGATTATTTTTAGACTTAAATATTCATGAAATAAAAAATAATTACAAAAACAGTAAGGCAAATACTAATAAAAGGCAGCCGCTGCAGGCTCCTCGTTCATTTACCATAAATTGTAGAAACTGAGCAATAATAACTCAAGGAAGAACTAGAACTATCACTTAAGATGATGAATACCCCCCCCCCCCACCCCCACCCAGCAGCCTTGATTGCAAATGATTGCAGTTTGTGACACCAACTATTCGCGTAACAGGACAAAATGACAAATATACTCAATTATCAAGTGGAGATAATTGTGTAATGTCCAGCGGTAAACACATGAACATTGCATCTTGCACATCTACCATTCGTTGTTATTATGTATATACCAGATATAAATTCAACCACTTTAAAACTGAATGAGGCGTCCCCATTTTACATACCAAAATGAAAAAAATACTCAAAGTTCAAGTGGAGATAATTATGCTATGCCCAGCGCTAAACCCGCAGTCTAACAACTAAATACAATTTCGAAACCTTTATATTATCAAAATTTGCAAACACGTTGGAAAAAACGATAATCATCTAAAAGTTTTTAACATTTGAAACCCAATTCTGTAACCTAATTCTGTAACCCAATTCTGCAACCTAATTCTGTAACCCAATTATGTAACCTAATTTACAATCCACCAATCCGAGTTCGTAAATCTTTGTTTGAAATAGTATTTTCAGATTTACAAATTTTACACCAATACTTAATTATCCTACAGTAGCGGAGATTATAATGCTGATCAATACCTTGGTATTTTTCCATAAACCCCCATAGAACAACAGTTTGTACGTACCCCCATAGAACAACAGTTTGTACGTACCCCCATAGAACAACAGTTTGTACGTACATTAAACCCATTTGCTCCCAGTGGATTCGTCCATGTTTATATATTGGATTAGTCCAATTTTTTATCTAATGAGTGCCTGGCCTAAATGTTCAATTTCGTTTTGTTTTATACTGAAATTCCTATCAGCAAACAGTGTAGACTCTGATCAGACGCCGCATTATGCGGCGTCTGATCAGAGTCTACAATGTTTGCCTATGTCCCATATATGGGATCGTGGGAGCAAATCGGTTAAACACAAGACGGTGAGACTGTACAAATATTTCACATCCAGCCATCGGATAGTATGACATAGAAGTTGACCTTTTCATTTAAACTCCCAACACCCCACCCCCTATCGTCTACCCCCAGTATTTCTGTATCAACAAAGCCCAATGTTGTATGAATATGCCTATATATCCTATTCACGTATATTGTTTTAAGAACAACAGATACATGTGCGTACTCAGATACTAAAATCGTCATTTCTCCACCAAACTCTATGTTATGACTACTCTTTAGAAGCATCTCAAGGAGACGATTCTAACGAGTGGTCACAACATCCCTATGTCCCAATTTGGTGGAGAAACAAATAAGTTATTGTTGAAAATGTTTTAATTAATACATCTTATCTGGAACTCTGGTTTAACTTACGGTCTGTAGTTTGCAAACAGTGAAGATACTGATCAGGCATCGATGTCCAAGGCCACATGTTATCTTGATCGTAACTGACCCCCCCCCCCCCCCCACCCCACCTCCACCCCAAAGCAATATATACATGTATATGTCGGAATGGATATTCTTACTTTTAACCCTTTCGGTGCCAAATTTCTAATTGTCATCTTCAATCCAAGTTTGTTAAATCATTCAGTAAAATAAGGAAATGAGATAATTAAATGCAAATTTCAAAGGAATAAAGCACATATATAGAAATAAAGATTGAGATAAATAGTGAAGTCCCTGATCAGACGCCGCCTTGAAAAGGCATCGTCTGATCTGGGACTGCACTATTTGTCGTGGCGCATTTATGCGACTGCGGCGGTGAAAGGGTTAACCCTTTTCCTGATAGATACGTCTCTTAACGCCTTTGTAAGCGGAGTAGACCCACATATATGATCTATCTGATCAGGGTCTACTCTGTTTGCTTATGGACATATATATTTGATTTTTCAGTTTCTGCAATAGCCAAAAATGTTTGTGTTCACATGCCATCCTAAAAACGCTTTTAATCAAAATGTATGATGTAATTATTCATTGTATGAATATTCATTAGAAAAATATTAATGAAAACATTGCTTTAGTTTATTTTTAAAATTCAATCACTGAAATAAATTAAGATTGATGTAGTGGACGAGCAATTGAAATAAATAACGATAGTGATTTGTATTTTGATATACATATATATGGGACGTAGGCAAACATTTCAGTTCGTACAAACATTTCGTAGGCAACAAATCAGTTGCCGCATACTGCGGCGTCTGATCAGAGTCTACACTGTTTGCTGATAGAAATTTCAATGTAAAACAAAACGTAATTGAAAATATAGGCCAGTCACCCCTTATGAGCTAATCCAATATATAAACATGGAAGAATCCACTGGGTGCAAATGGGTTAAATAGATTACATGTTAGCACAGGAAAGTCTGACCACGGCAGAAACGTTAGACTCATATTTATACTACCCCACAAGCAAGCAGTGCATATCCTGATCAGACAGCTAATACAGGAGCCTGCAAGAGTAGAGCGTTATTCGCTTTGTATTTACTTATCGTAGAGTTTACCCTTGTTGCTAGTCTATACATGAAGGTGATATTTCAGAAGAAGGAGGGCTTATCAGCTCTCTGGTTCTCCGCTCTACTGTGATTGGAATCCTACACAACCAGATGACTCAGACTAATGCGATGCTGCCGGGCTCCATGCATTGCACATGAGTAACCAAAGGAGCGTCCATTTTGCCCCAGTTTCATCCTGTTATTTTGTTAAATTAGGTAGAATTCCATCTCCTTCGTAAGAAAGTATAACAAGGTAAGAATTAAAGTATTTTTCCCCTCAGACAAAGGTACCGCTTCACCAGACATTGTGGGTCACATGACTCTCTACAAACTGTGTAGATCAAGTATTGCCGATTTCTACGTTAAATTCTTCGCTGTAACGTACTGTCATCTCCCGAAACTGTCGTCAGCTTTAAAGTTTATCTTTTTTTTGTTAAAGGAAACATCACGGTATTGAACATTATGGATCCTGATAAGACTTCCAGTTTCTCAACGTCGCATCTGGATCGCATCTGGATCCAAAGTGTTTGTAATGATCCGACTCGCTATTTGCAGCAATCCTTTTAAACATTAAACTCCATGCAATATATTCATGATGACATCATGAATATTAATTAGAATAATTTTCTGAAATGACATGTTAACTCGAAATTTCTGCCAAAGCAGACACTGTAATAAATGATCTGTATTATTCCATAAGCAAACTCAGATCTTGATTAGCTGGCTCATCTTGGTCTACTCTGTTTGCGTAATTATGGAGAAAATGGTTAAGCGCTTTCGTCTGTTAACACTTTACTTAATGAATATTCATGTAAATAATGATAATACATGTAGTTGTATGAATAATAAATACCTGAATTTTTTTAATTATATTATAAGTAGGGGAATATTTGACCATGCAATAAACTACAGAATCAGATTTTTATTTCTTAACCCATTCCCGCATATTTACGCCTTTTGACGCCACTGTAAAAGTCACTTTTAGAAATCATTCTGATAAACAGAGCATTCGCTCCTGTGGAGCAAATGCTCTGTATATCAGAATGATTTCAATGCTACACAAATCTAAATATTTTCTTTTCTCTAGTAAATGCTTCTTTTGGGTAGATTTTTTCAAAGAGATTAGGTCTAAAAATAGCCCAAGTGGGAATGGGTTAAGCAAACAGAGCAGACCCGGATCAGACGGTTATTCTGTGTCTCTTCTGTTCGCAAATGCTTCAAAAGGCGTACATGTATCTAGTGAAAATAGTTTAATTGAATATTATTTTCTTCTAATTGATGTTGCTACAATAGTTCTTTTGTTGATATTATTTTTTGTGGCCAATAACTTGTGAATCAGACAGTGTATAACTTGTTCAGAGTGATCCTTCAGGAACGCTCAGTCCTGGGTCTACACTGTGTGCATGCCTCCCTATTAAGGGACACTTTTGATATAATAAAATATGTAAAGTATAAATTTGGTTAACCCATTACCTATTAATCAAACATTATTACGCCTTTGCAAACATAGTAGACCCAGATCAGGCAGCCCATGAAACGTCTGCAATAAAGATGCAGTAAATTAGTAAAACATCGTTCTTTAACTCTTTGCACGCTAGCGGCGAAACTGTGATTACCTATGCAAACAGTTTGGATCCAGATGAGACGCCGCATGATGCGGCGTCTCATCAGGATCCAAATTGTTTGTCACTTTGACCATATTTTTCTAAGAAATGAGAGAAATTTTATTTTAAGCATTGAAGCAGACCACAATTGTTGCAGACGAAACATTACTTAGCGTGCAAAGAGTTAAACGCTTTGGCGAATTCAAAAACCTTTTGCAGACCAATATTGTAGTTTGGTGACCTTCTATCACAATTATAATACGTACACTTATTCCGATTAATCATTTTGTGGAAAGATCTCTTCTGAATTCACTGGTCGGATTTCGATATTATTTAGCATGAATGTTGCAATGTTGTCTAACACGTTGTGATTTGTTTACAAACCTGGTCATCAAGCACAGACTAATTTTCTTTTGGTGAACATCTTTTAGAGGCTTTCTGCATTAGTTTTGCATTGTCGTAGGCAGCCACCAGCCTCCCCATGTCCAATCAATAAAACAAATACTTTTGAAAAAAAAGAAAGACACTCTAGAGACACAAAACTTTCCTTGTACCCTGAGAGAGACACAGAGAGATAGACAGAGATACAGAGACAGAGAGAGACAGAGACAGACAGACACAGAGCGAGAGACAGAGAGAGACAGAGAAAGAGACAGAGATAGAGACGGAGAGACAGAGAGAGAAACAGACAGACAGAGACAGACAGACAGAGAGAGAGACAGAGAGAGACAGAGAAAGAGACAGAGATAGAGACGGAGAGACAGAGAGAGAAACAGACAGACAGAGACAGCCAGACACAGAGACAGAGACAGAGATAGACAGATACAGACAGAGACAGACATAGACAGACAGAGAAACAGAGAAACAGAGAGACAGAAAAAAAGACAGACAGAGACAGACAGAGACAGACAGACAGACAGACAGACAGACAGACCGACCGAAAGACAGAGACAGAGACAAAGAGACAGAGACAGACATACATACATACAGAGACAGACAGACAGAGACAGACATACACAGATAGACAGACAGGCAGAGAGGCTGAGAGAATGAGAATGAGAGAGAGACAGAGGCAGACAGACAGGCAGAGAGAGACGGGGTGAAAGACAGAGTCAGAGACAGAGATACAGATAGATAGATAGATAGATAGATAGATAGATAGATAGATAGATAGATACATACATACATACATACATACATACATACATACATACATACATACATACATACATACATACATACATACATACATACATACATACATACATACATACATACATAAAAACATACATACATACATACATACATACATAGAGAGAAAGAGAGAGACAGAGGCAGAGAAACACACACTGACAGACAAACAGACACACACACACACACACACACATAGACAGACACAGACAGACAGACACAGCCACAATGAGAGAGAGAGATAGAGAGAGAGAGATAGAGAAAGAGAGAGAGAAAGAGAGAGAGAGAGATTCACACACATAGCTATATAGAGGCAGAAGGAGAGTAAATGGAGAACGAACCAGAGAATACTTAAACTGCCGTTTCATGATTGTATTCAAAATTATAGCATACATCAATCAAGACAATTAGAATTTATGAGCATGATATGCAGCACATGGTTTTGCTAAAACATGTAAATGAGTGATGATCTGTAGAAAACAAAAAGAAATCGATATGAATGAGACTTAAATCTCATTTAGAATTCGATAGATTATCCTTTTTCTCGATTAATATTCATGTAGGAGATAATGCGAATATGAATACTAATAAGCTTATCAATATTTATAATACATGTAGCATGTGACATATGCACAAGAAAAGTTTTGGACTTCGTACAAACTGTAGCATCAGACCAGATCATATTCAGTTTGCATGTTTATTAATTTCACGAGATATGTAAGTCATCAACGTATTTATATTCTAACTGTGCATATATCATCAATGTGTTTATAACTATGCATGCCATCAATGTGTTTATAATTATGCATGTCATCAACTGTGTAATACTTATGCATATAATCAAAGTGTTTATAACTATGCATGTCATCAGTGTATTTAATAATTATGCATATCATCAATGTATTTATAATTTCACGAAATTATTGCTGAAGTAAACACAGCGCGGTCTTTAATCAAAGCGCTGAGAGCGTTGGAAGCGCGGTGCTATTTACAGCAGATAAAGGCGATTAGGGATATATCATCTTAGCATGGGGATACAATTCAGAGAATATTAAACCTTTTGCTCCATACATATGCAAACAGCATAGACCCAGATCTCTTACGGGAACCGTCTGATCAGGATCTGCTATGTTTGCTTTTAAAATAATATTGACCTGATTCTACAGTTCTGCCATGGCCAAAATGTCGTGTGTTCATGTGTCATTTGTTTTTAAAAACATATTGTAATTAATATTTATGATTGCATTTCTTACATGAATATTCGCTGGATAATACGTTAACGTTTTCAAATAGCCTTTCTTTTCGATTCCCTGTGTACAATTAAGAAATGAATGACGTGCTCCCGGTGTTCATGAGGTTATGCAACGCATAGCTTTACGAGCAAAGTTAGTGAAGCCCGAAGGGCTTCACGTGAATCTTTGCTCGTAAAGCTATGCGTTGCATATCTCATGAACACCAGGAGCACGTCATTTATTTCTTATATTTATATTCCATTGCATTTCTTATATTTCAACGGATTTTTTTTACCGGTCATGTAATAATAGCCGCTATCTGGGTCGTTGCCAGGTTCGTTTCTAACGTAGTAGGATCTCTATATATGGTATGAAAAATAGTCCCAAACATATATTATAAACATAGAATGAATACAAGATTTTAATCAGTAAATTTCCAGCTATGTTTAAAGAAAAGATTATCGAGATATTTCATACCATATATATTTACGAAATGTTGGTATTAAAGCATCTTCTTGAATGTAGGTCGCGGTGTCGAAGCCAATTTACTCAACCGCCATGCTTGATCGCAAGAGTGTCACAACGTTGGATTTTATTCTCGGATTTTTCTTTGTTAACGGTAAGGACATTGACTTATATAAGCTTCACTCTTTACTTGATAATATATTTGGATACGCCACGGCTGTTAGAGTTGGCAATATTACGTATTCAAGCGATAATTCTCAGTAAGAAGATGCCACTTTTCAAATTTTCAGGGCCGCTTGAATGGCAATCCATTATTAGTTATACAGTCCTTTCCCAGGGTACATGACGATTTATTCCCGGCTGAGGAAAATCATGTTGCCCGAGCCGTTAGGCGAGGGTTACATGTTTTACCAGCCGGGAATAAATCGTCATGTACCCTGGGAAAGAACTGTATAACGAATTTATTATACTACAAAGTTTTACGGTTCGGATAATTTATATAAATCCATTTTGGCATGTTGAATCACTAAACACGATAATTCCCCTAAAAGCGCCCCAAATACATTAATTCTACCCGAAGGTATCCGAAGTGGTATGTATTGTATCTCATCGGCGTTCGTATTATTATAGATGGCTGGACGATATAATAACTCTCTGAAAACTGTTTTATTGGTCATTTCAAACAATGATGTTTTCTAATTCATTTCTGCAATCTTTTTTCTTCACGTATCAATAGTTGTCTATTATGAATTTTGCTATTGTTTAGCCGAGTCGAGAAGTCGGTCTTTTGGTTTCTGACCATAATATGTGGGGCCTGCCATGGGGAATTTCTATGTACCCTGTCAGCTCACAGGGTACATGGACTCATGTACACGGCTAGTTAACCAATCAGAAGTGAGGATTTTACTTTGCAGTATAATAATTTCTGTTCTACGCTTAAAACTCATGGGGGCTCCAGTAAATGTCTGCTACACTTGATTCACACCCATTGACAACATGGTGTTGTATCATCATGTACAAGTTCAATTACAGGATTTTATCCAGATCATACGGTTCCTGTAGGAGCCGACGGGTCAGCGTCTGATCGGGGTCTTCTCTGTTTGCTTCAGATCTTGTAAATTAGACTTGACATTTTCTGCAATGACCACCACTAAATACGTGATTAATGAATATGAATCTAGTTAATGGTGATCGACGTCGTCATTTATCGCACTAATATAGTAGACCCAGATCGGACGCCTCATGTTACACTAATATAGTAGACCCAAATAACGTGATGATCTAATTAATGTTGACGTCGCCATTTGTTGTACTAATATACATGCAGTAGACCCAGATGAGACCGCCCATGTAGGAACCGACTGATCAGGGTCTGCCCTGTTTGCTGCTGGTAATAGATACTTCTTAGTTCTCAGACATACAAGACGAAGCTGTACTTTACTAGATCTGGTACTTTTATTGGTACTTTGAGTTTATCTTTGATCAGATACTTATAAAGAATTATGATGATTATACACAGGAAGGGGTAAAACGTTCAATCCTAAAATGCATCAGAAGAGGCTGCTGTATGTAGTACATGATTTACTGAAGCCTCTTCTGATGCATTTTAAGGTTGATTATCCCTAATGAGATCAGAAATTGACAATTTCTTCAGAATACTATTTTATTTCAGTTATTAACAGTTTGGAGCCTGGTAAGACACCAGGTTGTCAGGTGTCTGATAGATAACTGCTTAAAGTAGCTGAAAGTAAAGCAGAATGCTCCTTTCAACGCATAGCTTTTAAGAGCAAAGATAAACATGAAGCCCTGCAGGCTTCACTACTTTGCTCTTAATTGCATTGCATAACCTCATGAACACCAGAGAATGTTTTTTATGTATTAATCAGTGCATGAAAAATTCCCTTTTATGGGATAATCATAATGGGTTCATTTAAACTGTAGATTAAAAGTACAATCATGAAATGTGGCATTGGACATGAAACCCATCTGAGATGAATTAGTGGAAGAACTAAAAGTTTGCACATTTTCAAGACAGCTAGGTACAACCAACCTGTTTGCACTCATTGGCTCTGAAACTTGCTTGTTTTTATCAGTTTCAGACATGGTTGCTGCAGATGACACGGAGCAAAGGGATCTACTAAGCAGCTGTTTCTGTTCAGAAGATAAGTTCCTATTATAGGATCTGATAGAACTTTCATTTCTATGGCCAGACATGAACATTATATGCCGTGCCTCAAAGCCAGCGTCATTCATTTGAGTAATGGCTGTTGCCCTTAGGCAGTGGGCTGTGTATCTTCCTGAACAATCACTTGACTTACAGATATCTGGAAGAAAATTTGCAAACGTGCGTTTAGCAAGGGGCTTATCATCAAACCAGCAGCCAAAATTTTGTGGATTGTTTTCAGCATTTGGCACACATGAATTGAAAAGAGCTTGAGCCTTTGGAACAGTCTTTTTAATAATAAGGCGCAGCATTTCCACAGGACAGTTTGCCTGACCTGTGGCATACATGCGCTTGTCATGCTGAGCCTCATCTGATTGTAAGCCCCCTTGAAAATTCTTCTGGCATGTTTCATGGGTTAATTTGACATATTCATGTCCATTTTCATCGGACAGGAACTCAAATGATCTCTTGTTTAACTGATGGTGGAATTCCAACCCCCTACTACAAAAGTGAATAGCTAGCTGATACCATACACACTGTCTTAAAACTATTGGGTTTGTTGGTGCACTGACCATGTATTGTTGAATCTGAAATGGGTATAGCTTGTTTATGTTTAGTTGGTTTTGATAAACCACTTGCAGTCATTGATTTCAATAAGCCATTCAAAATTCTATTTGAATACACAAAGTCCTTGTCTCTAACTATATCAATGTGACGCCTTATGTCCTGGAGATGTCTATTTATTGCCGCTCTTATGTTCTTGAGTGTATTTTTGTGGTAAAATCCACCAGAGCTTCCATCTTGTGGCCTGGCTTCACAGTAGAACTTAGCAAGTTTCTCGGCCAAAATTGAAGGCGGAACACCATCCAGGTCCAAAACATCACCAAACACACTTGAGTGCCAGTCTGAAATCAATGAATGTGATTTAAAATTACTTTCAAAAATCTAAACATTTCATGTACAGCTAACATCTTGAACTGGGTAAACAGTGTTTTAAAAAAGCATTTTTTGTTTACTTTCAGCATGCTTTAAGCAACTATCTAATCTATCTTAAAAATTCAAGAAAGGAATAAACTGAAATTGGCAAATATAGGTGGGTAACTCAATTAACCATTTCCCTGTTCTGTGTTTATTTCAAATTTCAATACCTACTGACTATTCCTGGACAAATAGTTACAACGAAATATGGAAGATGGAGCATTGTAGCCATTTTAGAAAGTAAAGGAACAGGTCTATCAAATTCCATTAGCAAACAGAGCAGACCCTAATCAGATGGCCCCTCTAGGAGCTGTCTGATCTGGGTCTACTCTGTTTGCAAATGAGTGAAAACACGTTTACATGAGGGAAAGGGTTAATCTTCACATGAACACCTACCCTGAATAGCGTTGTAATGATTGTTTCAAATTGACAGGAATCTACTCTTACCTTGAAATATTTTCATACCCCACCGGGTATTTCTCTTTGTTGATGTAGATTGATTTGCATCAAAATAACCCGATAGCTGATCATTGCCCACTTTTGCAAATCTTCCTGGTACTGGTGGTTGATTAAGGCCCTGTAATTCATGTTCCATTTTCAACTGAGTCTGTTTTGACGAGCAGACTACATCAATTGCATCGAAATCAATTGTCTGCAGGAAATCGTCGTCGAATTCAGCCATTTTTTTTATTGCAGACGAACGCTATTATACATGTATAATTATGTTGTATCGATCTGAAGGTAAACATAAACACACAAAAACATATATATGTTTAGTATTTATTTATACCACTAGAGTATTGATTTAGATTTATTTATTTCATTTGTATTCGTGCAATGCAAAATAAACATTTCCACATAAGTACTGAAATAAGGCGTCGTTAATCGCTGACGTTTCAGTAAGTGGAGTGTTTATGTTTACGTTGTCACGTGTCGATTCCCCATTGATAAATCTTAAAATAGGTCATAACTGGGTCGGTACAGTATTACTCCGCGCTTACACAGCGGAATTCTTGGAAAACGAGGAAACCGGCTCAAACCGGTATTGAAATGAACATTCAATGGAAAGTACAACTTTCTTTTTAGAATAAGGTTATATAAGGACGTTGCAGGGCGAATGTAAATATTAGCTGATGAATATACATTGCGACACAGCGTCTGATCATAGTTGGACCCAATGTCATTATGATATGGGGCAAACTTCGCGCCGACGACCTATGAGATCTGGGTAAACTCCTCAAAAATCTTGAAATATTATAGATCCTATGCTAATCATTAGTTAAAACTTTCAGTCTACAATATAGGATTTGTTTATATATATTATCTTTAAAGATGTATGTATTATCCTCCCAATTTGACCTGAGACTCATGCATATTCCGTGTATTATCGTCAGTAATCTTCGGATAAATTTCCGAAGGTATAAGAATGCACAATAAGAATACAATCCTCGTGGAACATGATTATTACCGGCTTTTGGTTTGCTATTTTTTATCACAGAGTATTACGAACAATCCCGATAAACACGCCGAAAATTAATCGAGTCTCAGGTCAAATTGGGAGGATAATAGGTTGTTTTTTAATGTACTTGTATATATGTTACTGTTGAGGGCCTCATGGAAGACTGATTATTATTATTATTATTATTATTATTATTATTATTAATACTTTTATTGGAATTTACTAGATAATTTAACCTTTAGCCTGCTATGGGCAGATGAGTGAATGCCAATGCAAACAATGTGGATCCAGATGATACGCCGAGTAACTCGGCGTCTCATGACGCCGAGTAACTCGACGTCTCATCAGGATCCAAACTGTTAGACGCCCTTATAGTATTTTGGTAGACTAACTGATTATAGCTAGAATTTTGAAAAATTAGTTGGTGAAAAAATCTGTAAAATAATTTACTCAGCAGGCTAAATATTACTATGAACGTGGTACATTATACAGCCTGATATTTAATCTAATCAATATTCATGATGTTATTATAATAATTCTTACATGAATATTCATGGAGTAAATGTTAATTAATGACATCATGAATATTAATTAGATTAAATTGTTATAATAGCACAGGGACACAGTAATATTTGGCCATGCCAGAAATTTTAGAATAAAAAATATCATAAGCAAATCTCTATCCGGTTACAGATGGAGGTTGGATCAGTGTAGCCATTGTAGAAAGTAAAGAAATAGATATTGCAAATTCCTTTAGTAAACAGAGCAGACCCTGATCAGACGGTTCCTATAGGAACCGTCTGATCTGGGTCTACTCTGTTTGCAGAGGTGTAGAAATGCGCATTTAATGAGTAAAGGGTTAAGGAGACCAATTCATTGTCTTGCTACGCTCCTGTTTGCTTGAGGTGCTTTCAAAGGTCCGGGCAGCAAATATATTATTTAAAAACGAAAGTAATGACTTCCACCGATATCAATACCAAGCTTGTAGAGATTTTAAAGGAAGTATTATTTGAAGAAACTGTGAATACACGATATCCATTCATGTTATTAGACCGGGTCAATGCCTTATAGACCAGTTATATAATGTTTCGACTTGAATTATAGCGTATTTCTATTTCGAACCTCAGAGTCAACCTGTGTCCTAGAGGGGTTTGTTGTCACTTTGGCGACTCGTTGTAAAAGCGTGTTAATATTCTGACTGCTCATCAAGAGTGGTTATTTCTCTGATGAATGAGACACAGTTTAGGGAAATCGGT